>BMAU01001820.1:0-20095 GCA_019973935.1 Trichonephila clavipes
ATCGGTATATTTTTAATGCTTTAATAGACACTTTTATTAGCTGGTGTTTTCTGGTGTTAATAATTTGGTACTTCTAGCCAAACGCACTCAGTTTTTAATCCACATACTATATTTAAGAAGAAATTTTAAGATTATTTAATACAACGTTTACGTCTTTTATTTGTCAGGCAATCATTCGAAGGTTTTTTTTCTTTGTTGTTTTGTGTTACATTTTTTTAAATATTGATTAAAATAATTTACTTCTAACAGTGAAAATATTTAGCTCGTCAACTAATTTTATCTTACTTATTGAGCGTTGACACAATTATGAGGCATAAGCAGAGATTTGTGTCAATAATCTTTCAGTTCAAATTTACTATACAACACACCAAAAGTAGGGAATAACTATTTGCCTCGTTATAAAAAACTTCCAAAATTATCACACCGAAAACACACATTTAAAGACAGAACATCAAATATACTTCCAACGATAAACACTTATCCACTCCGTATGAGATTGTATATAAATTTTTATTTTGAATTCTGTATTCCAAACTTATTAAAAAAGAAAAAAAAATACATCATTTTAATTCTCTTAAATCTCTGAAATATTCTGCACTAGAATTGAAAATTTATCGCAAAATGCAATTTTATTTATTTATTTTCCTGTAAAGAAAAAAAGTCATTTTATTTCTTCGAGTTGAAAACGCACCGGAGGAAAGAGCGAAAAAATGTCTACAGTCCTAAGACCAAAATAAGAAAAATTCAATTATATGTAAATTCTAACGAAATTTCAGGGGAATGTCAGTAAAAAAGAAGCAAAGATATGAAATTCAGTTTTCGTGCTCTGTTTGGCAAAGTAATAAATTATGGCACATACGTTAAACGAAAAAACATTTACTTTTTTAAACCATTCATTTAAATAATATTTCATGGAACATTGAAGAAATATTTAAGAATGTTCTACTTTCCTGTTTTTGAAGCTTTAGCAGATATTTTATTCTATAATGTATTACAACCGTAATGAATAAATAGATATTTTATGTGGTAATTTATATTTTAAAAATACAGTTGAATTTAGTTTAACCCTCTGAGTGGATGACCCGCTAATTGAATTTCACTCGAAAACGGTCTACTTTTTCAAAGCTAGTGGTAGCGAAAAATGTTTCAGATTAATTACGCGAACTGCTTCGAAAGCACACCGCAGTTTTAAGCCTTCCCCCTTAAAATTGCGGGAGGTCCTCAAATGGTTTTGCAGGGATGATTTTATTGCGTTGCGTTTCTGTGTTCTTCGTAAGGGGAGGTTACTGATTTATACAGCTGAGGCCCAGGGCGAGGATTGTGAAATGGACATTTTCTCCACTTCACGGCCAACAGAAAATTCTCCCAGTCTAATTGCAAATATATATTCTTATATATTTGGAAAACTTGTTCAATTTCTGATCTAAAACCAATTAGGTTTTAAGAAATTTTAATTTTCCGAGTTTTGATTTTAAATTTGGTTTCCATTTTAAAGCATTTTTGAATACCCAGATTGAATTAATTAAAAATATTTTTTAACACAATCCATTATTTCCGTGTGAAAAGCCTATTAACTGCAATTTTAATTTCTAAAATCCTTTCTGTTTGCTTATGTTTTTAAGTTTTTGAGTTTTCCCACATTTACTCAATTAAGATTGATTAAAAGACCAATTTATTTTTTGACCACATAGTTTATATAATTTAAAAGCACATTACTTTGTTTTCCATTATTTTTTTTTTTTTGAAAATGCCATGACCAAAATGTACGCAGGCTACTGTGATAAATAATACTTGAAACGGATGGAATATGAATGAAAATGGTAAATCTAAAATCTAGCTTTTACGGAGATATTACAATTAGACTACAGAATACAAATGTTGCTGAATGAACTAAATACTTTCCCTGACGTACCACAAACTACATTATAATAAATATATTGTAGTACTACATTACAGTATTTTTAAAGTCATGCAACAAAAACTTAAACTTGCTTAACTGCCACGATGGGGACTGAGAAAATAGATATTATTTACAAACTTGGTGATTTCTGGATTGCGTTTGTACACCGCTGGACATGTGCTAAGGACGGATCACAAATTGCTATGTAGGATAACATTAAGCGAGACATGAGGCCTAGTAGGATAAAATATAGTTGCCACACTGTTCAGACATTAGAATAAATAATATTTATTGTTCTGGAAAGTACAAAAACTGTGAAACATCTGAAAGAAAAAAATGTTCATTTGATCTGCGTACGGAGAAATGGAACAATGCATCTAAAAGTCAGCAGGCACCTTAAAGAAAGGTATCAGTACGGGATATGTCCACCGTGGAGTGTGATGCAACATTCCACACGTCGTACCATACTTTGCACAACATTATCCAGCAGCTGTTGAGGCAATTTATCCCATTCCTCTGTGAGTGCACGGATGAGGGTGTTCTTGTTTGTCGGAGGATAGTTTCGACCAGCAACTTGCCTCCCCAAAGCATCCCACACATTTTCAATGGGGTTTAGATCTGGAGAACGCGCTGGCCATACGAGACGTTGAATACCCTCGCCGTCTAGACAATCCTGAACAGCGAGTGTTCGATGACATGTTGCGTTGTCGTCCATAAAACAAATTTATCACCGACAGCACCACGGAAAAGACGAACATGAGGAAGTAGAACTTCATCAATGTATCGTTGGCCCGTCATAGTCCCATTCGCAACCACATGTAGGCGCGTGCGGCCATTGATCATGATGCCGGCCCACACCATGATACTGCATGTCGGATATCGGTCCTTTTCCTGGATATTTTCTGGACGATAAGCAGTACCACTCTCGCGCCAGATCAGTTGGCGTCTACAATCCGATGACAGACTGAACCTACTCCTCATCTGAGAATAGTACGCATGCCCAGTCCTGTTCAGTCCAACTTGTGATGCTCACGACACCATTGCAAACGGGCAGTACAGTGCTGTCTGGTCAATGGGACACACACAACAGGTCTGCGTGCGTATAGTTCTCCTCCCCTCAAACGTCTGGCAACAGTTTTTCGGGAGATCTGCTTTCCCTGAGGCAGCAAGAAACTGATTTGCCACCTGCTGAGCTGTGGTGCGCCTGTTCCTTTTGCTGATAGGACGATATATCTGTCTTCTGCAGGCGTCGTACTTCTAACACGACCTCCCCGTGCCGTCTACTACACATTTCAGTAGTTTTAAATGACTTCCACAGCCGTGAAGCATCGCTGTGAGCGATGTCGATCTCCCTGGCAACATACTGTTATTTTTCGCCCTTCTTCGATCTTTCCAATAATTTGGCCACGCATAAAATCATGTATGTGATGTCGGGAAGACATGCCAAAAATTTTAAGTTCGTCTATTAAATCTTTCCTGTAAAACTTTGACTTGAAACAACAACTGTCCACACGCGTCAAAACCTTTAAAGCTCTTATGAACGCTATCACGTGATGAACAGACGTGGAAAAAATTTGCATACTCATACTTCTTACTAATATCCCGCACTTATTCTAATTTCTCCACATTTTGCTTCCTTTCATTTTGTGGTTGCTTTGGATGATAGTGTTATCCGTCCTTAGGCAATTTTCCAGCAGTGTATAACTACTCAACTTCTATATAAATAGTTTGCATTTAAAACTCTCTTGTGAATATATAAGGTTCTGATAAAAGTGAATAATTGATCAAATTAAATGTTGTTATCAATGTTATGTCTTAGAATATTTTGAATTAAAAAGGTTAAAAGAGATGAAAACTCCCCTTCCAAACTTCCACATCACACCAACGTGAGGACTTCTTGACCTCGACGTGTTTAACATACATCAGCTCCCTTCAACGCTAAACTTTTGTGGAACCAGGGCCTCGAACACTGGACACGAGTTCAAAACCATGAACATCAGGCTACCGTGGCCGCAAAAGAAAATAGCAAGTTTGGAAAAAATGGAATGGGGAAGTATATTTGAAGAAATAACTTCAAAACTTAACGAAAACCAAATTATCAAAAATTGTTTTAGGAATAATAGTGAATATAACTTCGTACACCTAAAACCACTTTTATGCAGTGTATTTTGAAGCTTGAACGTTTCTCCTTTAGAGAAACTTACTATAATTATGTCAAATTCCTTTCTCATAATGCTCTAAGGGGATCCTCGAAACAATGTAATTCTTTTGATACACAAAATTACTTATGGTTGATCTAATACAATTTCCTACAAAATGAATAAAACCCTTTTTTATCATGTAAATTGTGTTTGAATAGGATATGGATAGTTAATAAAACATTTAAAACGTGTCGGCAATGTATGGACCTGTGGCACGTGGTACAAATCTTAGTAGCACTCAGCTCAACTCTACAAATTTTTCAATTCTTTAGAGGATGGAAGTTGATAATAGACCTTATTTGACAAACATCTTCTGAGTTATGGACATTTATGGAACTACAAAATAATCTGAAAGATAATTCTAAGGATAAATTTTTACAGCTATTTTGTAAATAATTGAATGTTATTGTTAGGATTTAATTGTTGACAAAAGAAAATTGCATGTACTCTGCGTTTCCACTCTTATGATTCGGCATATCAAAGTAAAATCTTTCCTAATATGAAAAATATTTCGATTCCGCAAAGAAATTTTTTAGCAACTGAATGCTCAGAATCGTGTCACGCATTATACCCCCTGGTTTTGCGATATGAAAGAAGAGTCGTGAAAAGAGTTAATTCGCATTACATTTTTATTTAACTGTAATGAAGGGAATAATTTATATTTCACTTTATCTTTTCTCTTATTTAAATAAATATGTTGGAAACATATATTTTTAACTTCTTTTATTTTTGTTGAAGAAATAGTAACATTTTATATTGTTTATTTTTATGTTAATAAATGTATTTTTGATCCATAATTAATATAAAATAAAACTGTAAATCTAAATTATTTAATTTCTATTGTTTAAAATCTGCAAATATTACCGTAAAAATCGAAGGATTTCAAAAATTTCCTACTATGTGGCACGCTGAATGGTACTGACAAATTGGTTTGGCACGTCTTAGCTACACAGTTGCCGCCCCTGATTTAAAATGTTGGGTAAGATAACCATTATATTTTTAAAATTTTATAAATGTACAAAAAGGGGAGTATTTTGGGCAATACATGTTTTAAAAGTGAGTAAAGTTTACGAGAACGAAATATAAAAGTTCGCGTTAAAATTATTGGTACTCTATCAACCGTACTTCTATATATATATATATATATATATATACTATATATATATATATATATATATATATATATATATATATATATATATATATAGATAGAGTACCGTAGTTACTGCCATCCTCCGTGACAATGAATTGGAAATTAAGTTCTACAATTCATTGTTATTAAAATATATAAAAATTTTACATGTCTTATTTTTGTATTTGTTATTTTTATATTCCTTACTGAGAGAGAGAGAGAGAGAGAGAGAGAAAGCAACAATTGGGAGTTCATTATCTGCCAAAACTGCAGAGGCCTGGTTGTCCATCCCACAAGCTCCTACCTTATGCTTACTCTGCCCTACTAAGTAAAAATGCCGTCTTCGCTCGTCAAGATCATGGAATTGCACATATTGTTTTCCATATATTTAAAATATTAAATTTTCTAACTTCTACATCAGCCTTTTAATAGTCTACACTCCCGCAAAGAAGTCTGAATTCAAAACTATAAAAACATATAATTCCCAACAATGCCATTTATAATTTTATTTTTTATAATTTATGAATGTGTTAAACTATTAATTTGTTATCGCGACTATTTAATATTAAATGCGAAAAACCGAATAAGTTTCAAACTGAAACTTATATTGAATTTTTCAAAAATTGTCATCGATATTCTCATAACTTTTACATATTGTCATTTTAGCATATCACACATCTATCTTCTATGCAAAATCTATTATAAGTTCATCAAATGTTTCAGCATATTTTTACTTCATAACATGCAGTTTTCAACCACATTGTGAGGCTCCAGCCTAATGGTCAAAAGCAATACCGCCAGGGAGCTGACGCGTCATGAGTTCGACCCCAGCACCACTGAAAATCCGCCGTGTAAGGGAGCGATGCTCAAGCGTCATCCTCGTCACTTCTTGACCATGGTTTAAAAATTACGAGGTCCGTCGCCAAGTGAGTGAATATTAACATTTTGAGGACGGCTGGCCGATCTAAAGGCCAAAAGGAACAGGCATCCTTAAAAGACGGCTCTGGCCTGTGTATCGGCACACGCAATGCTTTTCCCCTCTTAACAGCTTTCGAAACAACAGCATGAGGCCTATTACAGCTCTGGAAAATCTTTTGCTTGACCGGTTTCTTTTGTATTTAAAAAAGGAGGGAATACAGTTCCCTCTTTCACCCTTTATCTAGAAATCCCTCTTTTTCCCCTTATGCTTAAATTCTCACTAGCGGAGAATGCACTGTTATTTTTCAAGTGATTTTGTCATCTCGATTACCTAATCATTTCATTTTAAACTAATTTGATTTTTTTTTAAAAAAAAAAATGCCTAAACGTAAAGGGGACTTACCACTGAAGAGATTCAGAAAGTTTTAGCAGATTTAGAAGATGAAATTTTTGATGATTCTGATTCCGATTGTGAGTTAGAAAATGAGGAAGATGATTTGATCAATCTTTAAATTTGAATCCAGAGGTTGAAGATGAGGTTGTCTCCGAAGAACAAAGTAAAATAGTCTGGGACGACCCACAACTAACCCATAAAGCGACAATTTTACCTTTTACAGGAAAAAAATGTGATAAAGGAGCCGCTGTACCGAGTGTCACGGAAAGTGATTTTTTAATTGCATATTTAAAAACTCTATAGTAAGAAAAAATTACAGAAGAGACAAACATATATGCAACTCGCGTTTTACATCGGCAACACCATCAAGTTTGCGAAAAACATAATCCTGGATGGACTGAAACGAGCGAAGAAGAGATTTTAAAATTTCTTTCCTTAATACTTTTAATTGGTCATGTGGATAAGGACAATATAAAGGAATATTGGTCGACGGATAATGCTGGAAACACCTTTTTTAAAAAAAATTATGCCGAGGGACAGATTTTTAAATCTACTTCGGTACTTGCACTTCGAAAATAATGACCATGCTCCGGATAAAACAGCTTCGGATTACGATAGACTTTGGAAAACTAAGGAATGTGTTTAACTCTTTAAATAATTCTTTCCAAGAAATATATGATCCAACTGAAGAGTTAGCCATCGATGAAGTTATTGTCGCTTTTAAGGGACGGATAATATTTAAACAAATATTCGAAAAAAAAGGAAAAGATTTGGTATCAAAGTATACAAAATTGTAGATAAAAAGGGTATACTTTTCAATATGAAAGTATATTTGGGAGCAGATAGAGAAAGACTGAAAAAGTGGTATTAAAAGTAAAAAACCAACGCATGCAACAGTTTTGGAATTGGCCGAAAGTATAAAAAATAATGGGCACAAATTGTTCATGGACAATTTTTTCATCTCCAGAATTGTTCCAGCAATTACATAAAAGAATACAAAATGAACTCCTGTGGCACCATGCGTTCCAATAGGAAGCATTATCAAAAATTAGCTTTTCAAAAAATGAAAAAAGGTGACTTGTCTATAAAATTTGGCAGTGGCATGACAGCCATGTGTTGGAAGGATAAGCGGGAAGTTTTTCATGCTAGGCAACATGCACGATCCAGAAATAAGTAAAAACAACTTTGTGCAACGATAGATGCGAAAAGCCCGCGTTAATAACATGCTATAATTCAAATATGGGTTTTGTGGATCTGAGTGATCGTATGGCAAACAGCTATACATTTGGTCGTAAAACACTAAAATGGACCAAAAACTTTTTTCATTTACTAGATTTGACAGTATTAAATGCATTTATATTGTTCAAAATCAAAACGGAAAAGCATAAGCCATAAAATGTTCCGATTAAAATTTAATCAAGCAGCTTTTACATAGTGAAAATAATCTAACAGTTTTTACCAGCCCAGGATCACCAGCAAACAATAGACTTGAAAACCAGCATTGGCCTGAATTTAAGTTCAACGACGTTGTGTTGTGTGTACGTCCAAAGCTGTAAGGAGGCGTACTTCTGTTTCGGTAAATTGTGTAATGTAGGATTGTGTATAAATTGTTTTGAAAGAATATCATGTAAAATAATATCAATATACTAAGAAATTTAAATAGATTCTCTTGATTTGCAGGATCCCATTTCCAGGTGTGTTTTTTAAAATTTGTCATTGTACTTGTTTGTATTTGTATTATCATTTTGTAGTCTTATGGCACCTGAAATGCCATTGAATTGTTAAAAGAATTTGTAAATTTTTCATATATATATATATATATATACAGTCTAATTCTCTACAAACAAGAGATTAACATTCATCAATATATATGTATATATTCATATATATATATATATATATATATATATATATATATATATGTTAAGAAAACTAATGAGAATAAGAATTTTTTTCTATAAATTTGAGATTCTCGTAAGAGATATTAATTAAAATAATTGTTTTCAAAAGTCCCAAAACTAATCGAAATCATTATAGTGCCATTGCCATATTTGCCATATATTCCTTTGCTACAATTAGATAGTGTTTGCATTATTTCGATCTGCTTCATATTCGTACGCATAAGAACTATAAAAAATCTGTAAAATATTACACTAATATACCTTTACCATTTTTAAATAATTTTGCTTATAATAAATAATTGTATTCCCTTTTTTTGTAATGAATGAATTCTGTAACCTCAATTTTTATTGTATAAAAATTTCTAACTTAGAATAAAATTTATTTTGTTGTTAAAATATGAAATTATTGGATTACTATGTTCAACTTAAACAATATTTAATAATTTGGAAATAAATTTTTTATTTATAATATGTGTTCCTCTTTAATTTATTATTCAAATAATAATATATTAGTATTATTAAGAAATATATGTTACACATATATAAGAATTTTATTTTCACAGTTTACTCAAAAATGTGTTTTAACTTTAACTGGTGATTTTTTAAATGATTTTTATTATATTTTTTCATACTAAAGAATGTCATTGCGCATTTTAATCGCATGTCTTTTTACTAATACACGTATAGCCTCTATGTATTTACCTCTCAAACTTAAAGATACTTAAGTTCTTACATTTTTATCAATTTTTATACCTGTAAAACTATTTAAAAATATATTTTGTGGAGAACTTTAAGTAATTATTGATGAAGATTTATGCATTTGTTGGTATACCTGTTCTTCGTAATGGGTGAACTGAAAATTAACGAACACAAATTGAAGGATAAAGAAGTTTTTAATAAGTTAATTTTAAGTTAATTGCAAATTAAACAAAAAATCTGCATATCTCAGTTAAACAAAAGGAAAAGAAAGAAAAAAACACCTTTGTAAAATTTTAAATATGTGTAGCTGGAGAAACATGTTTTATTTATAACTCCCTGTAACACCCCTTGAGGGTCGATTTTTGAAAATATCTCCCAAGCTGATCTCCCAGCAAAAGTAACACACTGTTAAAAGTTTTGTAATATAAACGCTTAAAATAGTTAAATAATTTATGTCTGAAAGTGTAATATTACTTTTTGTTGTATTTATTTTATCTTAAAATTGTAATATTTGCAAAGCAACACCTTTTCTTAAATTATAATGGCGGTTCAATAAAAACATAGCGAAATGTTAACGATAGAGTCAAGTTGGAAAATGTCCAGCTACTTGTCATAGCAAACTCGAGCTTTATTAGAACTTTTGTAAGACTCACCGCCGTGTAGGGGAAGTGATGCACGTTAATACTTTATCCACAATCGCATTAGGATTTACTGCAGGTTTTTTTCATACAATATTTTTGAATCACTACATTGAAAATTAAGGGATATACATAAACAAAATACTCCACTTCGGGAAATTTAACTGTTAGAGCTAATAAATTAATTAAGATATTTCACCGTAAAATTAATTCTATACACCGTTCACTTAAAATAAATAGTCAAATCGTTTTGAAAGAATATTCCCGCTAAGTATTGGTAGAATATTCCTGTAAATTGAGTGGTGTGGAAGTTGGAAGAAGCTCTTTCAGGTGTCAACCACGTCACTTGACCATGGTTTAAAATACGTGGTCTGTTGCCAAAAGCTTAACAGTGCGACGTTAATATTATTAACTAACTCCAAAAAATACAGTACAGTAATTATAATTATTTTATACTTAAAAATGAAATATCTGCCTATTCAATTAAAATTACAGCGTTGTTATTAATTACTAACCACAAACAAATTTTGAAAACTTGTCCAAATGATGTAGTGAAAGAGAAAGTTTATTTACTTTAAATACCATAACGGATAAAAGTATTTATTGTGAAAAAGATAAATTTCTTAATTCCAAATGTGCATAATAAAATCATAAAAAAGGCATTCAAATAAAGAGAGATTTATAACAACCTCCCTTCAAAACTTAGTTTTATTCTGAAATTAAAAAAAATTAGGGATTACGCTGATCACAGGGAATTAATTAAGCGAGCGCCATGCGTAGCCAAAACAAAAGCGGGTTTTATTTCACAAACAAAAGATAGATATATGCTGTCGTGGGCTTTTTTTGCATCTTACGTCAGAACTGCTTGCAGATGGCAGGATTTTTTTCCTACTTACTTGACAAATATCGTTATATTTTGAGACTTCACGCAATATCTTTATAAATTATAGTCTATGCTATAAATTTATAGCCATGTGTTCTTCTGTGCATAGGCTATATTACTGTAAAAGTTTCATTAAAATCAATTCAGTTGTTTTGCTGAAAGACTGCCAAACATCCTCACAAACTTTCGCATTTGTAATATATATCTAGATTGCACAATGTATTATATGTACAGGAACGTATTTTTACTGTTATCTTACGTTATGCTTAATGAAGAATTTTTAAAAAAATTTATATTGAAGGCATAAACAAAGCCTATTTTTAATCGTAATTAACAACAAAAAAAGATATTTCCCAACAAAAAATTACAGAAATATTCGTTACAGATTCTTAAACTATCCATTTTAGTCCTTCGACTTTATTTATAAAATGCACACGATATTAACTTCGACATTTTTATTATAACAATTGATGTAAAAAAGTTGAGTGTTCGAACCAGAAACTCTTAAATCCGATATCATTTCTTTGAAATTTGTAGATAACTTATATTAAAAGCTCTTCAGCATAAGAAAATGCTCCAATTTATACAAAAACCTTAAAAGCAAAAAATGAAATCCCTTACTTTTGTATACTATTATTCTTTGAAAGTTCTACAGTCTTGATTTCCTGATTAAAAGATCAAAGTAAGTTTCCTTTATAATAATAATAATTAAAAAAAATTGCAAATGCTCTAAAATCTATCTGAAGAATAAATATAATCAGAACGTAGTCTAATAGATAGTTATATTCAAGTAAAAAATGTGTTTGTTCTCTTTTTTTTTTTTTCGCCCAGTTATTCGTGTGAGCCACACATTTTAGGTATGATAGTACAAAGAAAAAGTGTTCGGGTGCGCTCTAAGGCTATTGAACTTTTGAAAATCTGAATACAGAATCAGATAGTTCTTGTAAATGAGCATGAAAGCAGGTTGTAAAATCTTTATATCGACAAAGAAGGCTTGTCCTCTTGATTATTGTTGATGCTTTAGTTTTTGGTCATTGTTGATTATCCTATGCCTAGAAGTGCACATCTGCCATATTGTAAATCTTCCAAGGTTGCTTTCAAGTGTGTAGCCGGAAAACTATTCTTCCTCTAGTTGCCGTAATAAATCTTTTTAGAGAGTGCATTTCCTTTTCAATGAAATTATCGTACATAGGATAAATAGAAACTATGCCGACCAAGCCCTTCTTCAAGACTGTCCTCTTCTACTTTGCGAACGTTATTGGAGAATGAAAAATAACCCTCTTCGGGGAAATGATATTGTGTTGGATTTTGAGAGATAAGGTAAAAAAAAGCACCCAATCACTTAGGCAGTGATCCGCAACCCCGGTACGCGGATCAAATGTTGCCGGGCTATCTAAAGAATATTAAACTATTGCGATTTTATTTAAAGTGGTGCATTTCTCTCGGATTTGCACAACTTTCCACAGAAATCACTTTTATTCATTTTTGGTGTAAATATATTTTATTCTGAAGGCATATTTAAATGTAATTAAAATAAAATTGTTAAATCAAAACATTCTAAAATATAAATAATCAACGTGTCCCACCCTCAGCGGTCCGCGGTAAAATAATCAAACGTTGACCGGTCCGCAGCGATAAAAAAGTTGCGGAGCCCTGATTTAGAGAGACTGTCCAAACGAAGCGGGGGAGGGTGATATTTGAAGCTAAAGTCTTTCTTGGTTTTGAAGAAAATCAAAGAAAAAATTCTTGTCAGTTATCTGTAACCCGACTGTGGAGTGTGCGTTGAGAGTGAGTGAGCGAATATTAACGTCGCACTGTTCAGCTACATGAGGGCTTTTGTGGAAGGACCGCGTAATTTTGAATCCTGGTCAAGTGACGTGGACGACACCTGAGCTGGCACCCCCCTCCAAACTACCACACCACACCACGGGGAGGACGTTTCAACTCTCAACAGATTTAACGTGCATCGCTGCCCTACACGATGGTCTTTAGTGGTACTGGGCTCGAACTCATGACATGCCTGCCTGTGCATTGAGAAGGAAACGTTTTTGTAATTGTTTTGATGTTGATCGAAAGAGTTGGCTTCGTAGGAATGTATTGGCTCTATCTTATGCAGAAAATCACACACAAAATTCAGTTCATTACCGCACAAAATCAGAGCTGTAATCTTAGAATTTAAGCAATAATATGCAATTATTTTGAAATTTTAAATAAAAGGTAAGGGATTATTCAAAGTTGTTAAGAATATCACTTTTGTACAAAAAGTGAAAAAAAAATTAAAAAGTCCCAATATGTTGCCCTTACTCGCAAAAGAAACAATTAATTATAAATAAGAATAATATAATCATTTTGTGTAAACAAGTTTTTCGAGATGCGGGAATGAAGCTCCTCGGCAACTTAAATATGTTTGTAGTCATAATATTTAGTCTTTGATATCAACTTATTGTTTGCGTTTTACTATCAAGAATTCTAAGAATTCAAAGAATTTTCTCTTTTACTAATGAAAACAATTTATTAATGTTGGAAAAATATAATTTTAAATTTCTTATGTATATTTAAAGAATTTATTTTTTAGAACACGAGGTATATATAAATTGATAAATTATTAATATTTCATTTACGAGTTTTATTAGGTCAAAATAATAAGACGGACCTTGTAATTTAACTGACGATCAAGTAACGAGAACAATATATAGTCGAGCTAAAGCCCCCACTTCTTATTTTCACACCACGGCAACGTAAGGACTTTGATTTTATGCGTATCAGCTCTGCTACACAATAGAACCTCTAATCGTGACCATTTTTCAATAAAAACATGTAGTGACTACAATGTCGCACTATCCAACAAGGGTTAACACTTATAGGCTTAGATATTCATATTTTATAGCATAATGCGAAACACTTAACTCCTATTCATCTCATATATATTTCCACAGTAAATGTTTTATCATAATTTTCTGTATATATCAGAAGAATTAGATCAAAGTAAAAGATTTTAATTTTGAAAGATGCTTGTTATAATAAAATGAAGATTTAATCTTAGGGATTCGTTGAGTACTATGAATACTAATGTATCATAATATAATGGATTATGGAAAATAAAAAAAGACAATTATACATCAAATCTATCATTCTTTGTGGAAGATATATACGAAAATCCTTAAGAGGATTTAATTTTTAAGATTTTTCTGACATGTTCTAAAAAAGAAAAACAATTATAAATTGAGTAACAATGAAGTTTCCAAAAAGGATTTATGGCAATATGTTTATTGATATGCAGATGTTGTGAATACTTGTAAGAGCTTTTCAGCTCATTTTATTGTCGATTTGAGAAAGTCTGAACTTTACATTATAAACATAAAGAGACATGATCAGCAATTGGGCTTTTTATTTTATTTTGTATTTTTGCTTATAATTATGTGCAAGTTATGAAGAGTCATATTATTTACTCTTATTTCTAATTTGACTATTTTAAGTTTTAACACCAGGTGTACGAATTCCTGCAT
The DNA here is from genome assembly GCA_019973935.1 of Trichonephila clavipes. Lineage (NCBI taxonomy): Eukaryota > Metazoa > Arthropoda > Arachnida > Araneae > Nephilidae > Trichonephila > Trichonephila clavipes. The sequence goes on from BMAU01001820.1 coordinate 14,173, forward strand.
TTATGTATATGAATAAAAAATAAATTTAAAAACATTTTATAACTATTTTAATAAATTTAATTGAAAATCAAAATATAAAATATTTTTTCTTAAATAAATCAATTAAATTTGGATTAGTTTATTGTACCCTCTTTCCTACAATGATATAGGCGTTTAATTTTTATGAAATTATTTATATTATCACCTCTGTTTTGTGCTGTAATTTCTTGAATTTTCTTGAACTGAAAACATTAGTAATTACTACATTGGATTCTTCAAGAAAACAGGTTTCCCTAAGACAGGGAGACTATTTGTGCTTAGGGACTTTCTAAGCCGTGAACATCCCCACTATTCATCGGGGTATCAACGACTGCTCTGCTTCTTTTTATCCGCCGATGTATGGTGACATAAATCAGCTCCGAAAAAGGGGGAGTAAAGTTCGCTATAAGCGCCGTCTTTAAGGGTATTTTCTCACAAAGACCGCCGTCTCCAAAAGGTTAACGTCGCACTGTTCAGCTACACGAGGGCTTTTAGTGATGGACCTCGTAATGGTGAAAAATGGTCAAAATGACGAGGAGAGGCACCTGAGCTTTGGCACCTCCTCTCCTAACTACCACACCACACCAACGAGAGGACATTTCAGCTCTCGATGGGTTTAACGTGCATCGCTGCCCTACACGGCGGATCTTTTGTGGCACTGGGCTCGAACTCGGGAACAGTGCCAACTTCATGACTCGATACCTTGACCACCTCGGATACCCCGGCCACAGGACCTGTTGACAAAAAGCCCTCATGCGTAGTTGAATAGAGAGAAGAGAAAGAGAGTGGCGACTTTTAATATCCCCTCAATTAATTAGAATTATATGAAATTTAAGGAATACTTGAAAAAAATATTAAGAAGCTTCGAATATATATAAATATATATATATATATATATATATATATATATATATATATATATATATATATATATATATATATATATTAAAAAAATTAATCTAAAGATAATTTTAAATTTCCAAAGAATTATTGAGTCTTTATGTTGAATATATGTTTTTCAACTGAGTATGTGAGACACGTATAAATATATCTTTTCGAAATTCCAATGCAGAATTTCAGTGGAGCTAATACAAAATTCATAGTTTTGCATGGTTAAGATTATGAAAAACAAGTCCAAATTTTTTAATAACCTTTTCTTCAGTCAACCACTAATGGAACATGAATTATAAGGGATTATGCATAAATATATATATTTTTAACTTGAATTTAAAAAGGATCTTTATATTTATTTATATGCGCAAATGTTAACTGTAAATTTGTCCAGATGCTTTTAAATACTCTTTATTTGAAGATTCAAGTTCAAAAATATAAGCTTGTAGTTAAAGTTCTCTTTGAACGAAATTAATGTTCAGACATTCAAAATTCAAATATAATTTGTTATCTGAACAATACAAAACAAGGGATTCTATGTAAGATGCCTTGAATAACTGGATTTAAAATTATGAAAAACTAAAAGATTTAAATAGGGTTTTTAACAATGCATAAAAAATTTTTGCAAATAATGTAATACAAAAGATTAAAAATTATTCATGTTTTAGAAGTGTCCGAAATTTTAAAAGATTTTAAATTTTGAACATTGTTTTTATTTTTTTTGACACATATTAAAATAATCATTTTTAAAAAAAAATCCCTGAAAGTATTGATTAAAAAATAAGAAAAATGAAACAGTAAATTATCCTCAATGTTTTAATATATATAATTTGAATTTAAATACTACAGATATTTTTTTTAAAAACTTTTAGACATACATTATAAAAACTTAATTCCATTTGCAGAATTTTAAGGTAAAAAAAGGAATTCTCAACTCATTGACTTGCAATTATTTCCGTACACTTTAGGGTTTAAAAAATTCTTCCCAGTGTTTTACGATTGCTACAAGGGGAAGAACCGGCCTCCCATGAGACATAAAGCTTCCCCCTCAATGCCCATTGTGTCTCTCCCCGACCGTCTCTAATTATCTTTCAAGATACTAAACCTTTAAAGGGGGAAAGAATTCAAAAAAACACGACTTTACCGTTTTTGAACACATTATTTGTGGAGGAAAATCAGGCTTGGTTTCATTTTTTGGTCGAGTTCCCGACCTTTACGAAAAATCTCAGTGTGGTTCGTTTTCGAAGCCTCTCTAGTAGGGCAGAAAAATCCGTGCTGTCCGGTTGGAGGATTAATCTCTAGATACACAAAATGCACGTTTGATTTCAGTTTCACTTGTTTCGCCACACCACTTATCTGTAATCTTCAGAATTAGTCAAAAACAATTATATTACATATGTACACATATTTCCTTTTCTTATACTATAATAATTATATGCGTTTCAAATTTTCATCATTCTATTATTTCTTATTAATAGCTTTATATTATCTTATGCATATGTGTACAGAAAATCATTATGACCTCTCTCTCTCTCTTTTATATATATATATATATATATGTATGTATGTATATATGGTTTTGTAAAATGTAGCCAATATATATATATATATATATATATATACACTCGGTGTGAAAAATTAAGGACAGAAGTCGAAAAATTAGCATATCAGCTGAACAGAGAAAGGGAGGCAGAGCGGACAAAAAGACCAATCAGGAGTTTAAGTAAGATGATGTACGGTAGCACATGCGCAGATATGCAGGTAGGCGATAAAAGGGGGAGTGGTGTCTGAGTGGTATAAAGCATGTTGTCGGTGTAAGATCAGCATTTCTGGGAGGAAGAGATTGCACTCCGTATAGCAGTTAAAATCACACCGAGTTGCTGCCTCAGCGAGAAATGGCGAATAATCAATCAGTTAGACGACATCTGGAAGCTTTTACCCGAGGTCGAATGCATTGGGAAGTTGGAGGAAGGCCGCAGTGTGACAAGTGTGGCTGCAGAGTTCGGAATTGCTCACAGCATCGTTTCTCACGACTTTGGAGACTTCAATTTCAAACTACAGGGAGCAGCAGCTATCCGGGGGTTCAGTAGTGGTCGTCTTCACGAGGAACCACACCCGCAAATGACGTCGGTACATTGTCTTACAGGCCAGAAGAAACAGGCGGCAGACCGGGAGAAATCGCTAGACACACGACACAGGTGACTGGACGACCGATATCGCGTTTTACCCGTGGCCAGAAGACTGCACGGTGGTGGTCTGTTTGCACGCCGCCCTGTACGATTGTCGTACCTTTAACGCCTGCCTATCGGAGAGAAGAGGCGTTCCCTGTGGTGCCAGGAATACCGGAATTGGAGAGACAATGAATGCGGACAGAGTACTCTTTACAGATGAGAGCAGATTCAGTTTGAGCAGCGATTCTCATCGCATACTCATCTGGAGAGAGCCAGAGAGGCCGCAATGGTCCTCGAACATCATTGCCAGGGACAGGGGTATGAAGGTCGCGGTGTTCTCGTTTGGGGAGGCATCGATGCTTGGTAGTCGTACAGACTCCTTCACATCTTCGACGCAGGTTCAGTCAACTGGACCCCGTTATTGTAACGAGATTCTTTTTCCATATGTGCGTCTTTTAGAGGCGCTATGGGTCTGCCAGGATTCCCTTTTATTGGTAGACAATGCACCATGTTATCGCATAGTAGCACCCGAACAGCTCTTAGAGAGTGAGGATATTGAACATTGTATGGATTGGCCGGCATACCTGATCCCGGATCTCAATCCCATCGAGCATGTATGGGATTTTCTAGGCAGACGCTTGGCAGCTCGTACCTTACCACCAGTAACGACTCGGGAGCTTCGATTGGCGCTGCAAGACGAATGGGCAAACAATGCCTCAGCAACTCATTGACATCCTCATTCTCGGCATGGGCAGACGCTGTAAAAACCTGCCCTAGTCAGTCATGGGAGGTCATGCTCCCCTACTAAAAAGACCGGACGTTTCTTGCTGGACACCCATCGCAGCGATAACTCGGCTTTCAGCTTTTCGCATTGCGCTCCATGCCACTTTTTTTCAATCAAGCTTCTTTTATCCATTTGATTTCTCTTTTAGTAAGTGTTGCTTACATTACACATGTCCTTACGTATTGGGGATCTTACGGTATTAAATGTGTTGATTTGGAAAGCTTTTGTACAAAGTTATATTGAAAAAACCGTCTCGTCCTTAATTTTTTTTTACAACCAGTATATATATATATATATATATATATATATATATATATATATATATATATATATATATATATATATATATATATTGCTGCATTTTACAGTTTTGGAAAGAGTAACTTTCATTGGTCATTCAGGCACTGTAATTATAAACACTTTATTAATTTGTTTATTAAATATTATTCTTTTAATAAATTTATTATATTTTCAACAAATGTATTTTAACCCTCTGAGTAGATTCCTTCCTCCTTAAAGTTATTCCACGAAAGAAAGCGTTTTACTCTTATTTTGCTATTGCCTTCAAAAATGCAACAAACTTCAATTATTTCCCCCTTTTAGAACTTGGGAGGTCGAACGGGGACAATTTGGCGACCTAGTTCGTTTCCTTTGTCAGGTAAGAACCAAGAGATCAATCGTTTACAGCTAGCTGTTAAGTTGCCTTGGGCAATCTTGAATGAAAACCGTAGTTCTACTCTTGTCGTTTCCCCATAGATTCAGTTACAGTAAAAATTAAAACAAAATGCAGGGTAAAAAACATGGAAATAAATGGCGTGTTGTAGTTGTAAAATAGTTATATATTCTTCATACAAAAAATTTATTTTTCTGTCTTTTTTTTAAAAAATTAAAAAGAAATAATTTGGTATTGCGATTTGAACCAGAAAAAAAAGCATCCTGTATTCATTTTTGAATATGTGAGAGTAAGAAAACGCGCTCCCTTTCCTGTTTCTAAAAAAAAAGTTATGAGGTAAAATGTGCAAAAGCCCTATCTCATTTTTTAAACATTAAGAAAATAAATGGTGCATATTTATGAAATAAAAACACATCTTTCTCTGACTCAATTATATTTTTTAATTTAAAATGGCAATAAAGGATTTCAATGCACTTTTAATTTATTTTTTAATTAAAATCATATAAAAGATATTTTTATGTTAACTGAATATTTTTCGGAAAAATTTAAATTTTCCTTCTAGTGTTCTCTTTTTCGAACTTCTTGTATTAAATAAAAATTTCTTTTCTACATCGGTATTTGTGATGGACATACACACATTCAGTCAATAATTTTTTTTAATGGGGATATACTTCTTCAAAATGCGCATGACAGTACTTCTAACCATTTTCTACTCGATTAAATTTTTATCTTTTCTGTTTCTTTTATTACAAGGAAAATGTAACACCAGATAAATCACATTTTCACACAATTCAGTTATTACAAATTCTATTGTGAGAAAAAAATTCTCCTAATTATATTGTTGTCTTTCAAAACAGTACACTTAAAACAATTTTGTTCAGTGAAGTTATAACCTACAGTTCCACAATGTATTCATACCAAATTTTAATAACAAATTCAATCACTCTCCTTGTAAATGTATCCTGTATTAAATTTTTCAGTATACACAAATATTTACTGCTGTAGGGAAGATATAGTATGAGATGTGGTGTGTGCTGGATTTGTGAAAGAATGTTTTCGTACGTGTAGACTATTTTTGAAAATTCTAAATATCACTGAAGCTGATCATATAACTGCCAAATGAGCCTTATTTTAATGTGTGCTGTTAATCCGAGAGTAAAACACTTTACAATATTAAACAACCTATTGGTTTTATTCTCAATATCAAACTATTCGCAAAAGGGCTTTTTACAATTTCTATTCAAATTGTAAAGAAACTGAAATATAAATATATCTTACTGCAGTCAAAAATATTCAAAACATGTAAGTATCCTATTTCCCCACTTATTTCTGTACATTTTGAAAAACGGTAGCTGAATGCAACTTTTTATAGATTTATAAACGAGG
>BMAU01001821.1:0-277500 GCA_019973935.1 Trichonephila clavipes
GCGAGCATCTTGAAAATATAAAAGGCTTAAAAAATTATTTTTGGAATGAAGTAAAACAAAATGCTTTCTGACAAAATAAAAATACACATTTACACTGATATAAATTATATATATCATCTGGTTTTCCACTTTCAAAGATTCCACTTCAAACGCTCATTAGCTATCTTTGATCCCAAAACCAAATAAAAAAAGATATTTTTGTTTTTTTTTGCTGTAATCCCGCGATGAGAGATTTTTACTACGTTTCTTGTAACCTCTAGAATAGTACTTTTGATTATCATCTCTTTGACCTTCAAACTTACTGGTACGCTTAACTCTGTCTACTTTTCTTTTAGGAAAGTTGTAAATAATATTTTTCTGTTGCTTTTCCCCACGTAAATGAGTTTTATGATGTATGGATAAGCATATTGAGCACTTTGAAGGATTAATTGACCAAGATGTATTTTATGAGTAATCTGAAATTGCATTATAAAAACGTTTTACATAATTATTTTTTTATAACTGACATCGATGTTTTTGTATCGAATACATTTTTTTCATGGGAGCGGTCGCATGAGGCGCTGAATCACTCCAAATTCTGGTAAAACTGTTTATTCGTTAACAATTTCTTGACAGTATCCTCCGATATGACAGTCTTAATGGAAACTAAAAATGAATTTGTCACATTTATGCCTCTTTTTTGAGAGTGGCAAACGGTTTTTTACAATCAAGGTACTTGTTTTGATCGAGTTCCCTTCACGACCACTTTTGTTCAGAAATATTTTCTATGAATATGCTATACTTTCCCCCTACGATTAACTTTGTGGTTTTTTAATTGCTGTGTTGTACAACTTATTATGGTTTATAAATGTAAATGAGCAGAATATAAAAAAATGGGCATCTGTGATATCTCTATTGAAGGAAGATGAAACTGATCAAGCAATTGAAGAACCTGATGAAATAATGCATATTAATCGTGATAGAAAGTAAATATGACAAAAGTGATAGACATGAAACGTTTGAGTTGAATTGTAATTTTCAAATGCTGCCTAAAAAGAAATCTATCAAGAAAATTAAGATATCAAGAAAACTAAGAAGCCATAAATGTAACACTTCACCTTGTCAAAAAGACACAAGCAAGAAAAGGTTACACATGCTATTTGTAGATCATCAAAGAATAGAAAAATTACAATAACGTGAGCAAAATATGACAGTTTTGATTGCAAATAACGTTCTTGTATTGTTAGTGAAAAAGTGTCTGTGATTTATGTTCTTTATTAAGGTCACGCACATTTGGAACGGTTTCATTAGTTTTATTGGATTTTTCTCAAATCATCAAAGAAAATTAAAAAGTCCTTTAAAAGTAGGTAAGTACATTTTCTCTTAGTTAAATTATTCGCTGCAATTGTGATTTTTATCGAGCACAGAAAAAATAATTATAAAAAAAGGATTGGGGTGACTTGGTGAAGTGATCGCCTGCTTCCGGTTAAAAACATTTTGAAGGTTTCTCGCTTTAAATAATAAAAATAACACAATTATTCTTCATTGGAATTTTTCATGCGTTTTTTTATTTTAATATTAATTCTAAAATCATTTTATATTTTTTGTATGCATTGTTGTGCACTTGGTTTTACTCTTCTTACAATTAAGCTATTATATCAAGAATAATGCATTATTTTTTAAAAAAAAATCGCAGAGCGGGTATTTCAGCCAGTCTACTTATAAATGTATCAGTACTGCACAATGTATTTTATAACTAATTTATTAATACTAATTTAAGGCGACTTGGTACCCTAAAAATCACAAACCTATCGTTTTTTTTATTTTCATTTAATCTTATTCTTTGCATTATTATCTTTCGATTGATATATCACTTGTGCATGTCGGAAAGTTAGAAGTTGAATAAAACTTCATTTGAAAACAAATTAGGTAATTCAGCCACACCCCTTTTAGAAAAAAGCTAAAAATGTGTTATGATAAAAAAAAATCTATTTTATAAATAGAAATAATAACTATAAAAGAATGTGTAGTATTAAAAGCAGAATATTTCCGAGGCAATACAATGATGTAATTTTTCTCCCTTGTGAAATGTGTGCATGTAAAATTTTTAAATTAAGGCATTTTATATTAATAATTTTATAATTTCAGTTCTTATTCCTGATATATTTTTCATACAAATGTAATACTTTAATATAAGAAGAAAAACAGCTAAAATTTCTGTCGTGACAGAAAAAAAAAAAATTTTTTGAAGTTTTTCTTGAGTTTTTTTGTGTGCAATTAGTACTCTCTAAAAGTTGATCATTTATAAAAATGTGTGGGTTGAAAATATATGAAAATGCAATTATTTTAAAGAAAAACGTATAAGTAATATCTTAAAATGGTAATTTAAGTTTAATTAAGCTTATAATAATTTTTTCCGAATTATAAACTTTAAAGTGGTTTTTCTCAGTTTGTGTTTTTCGAAACCTTAGTGCATTCAAAATGCTACTCCTTCGACAATTATTTACCAATCACTTCAATTTTTTCCAGCGTGTTGAAAATAAAGCATGTAATAAAAATTAGGGATCCATTTTTTGCTATAAACTGAATACTTTTTTAAAAAAAATAAAATGTAAGACATGTTGGCTTTTTCGTTGATTTTTAGCTTGTATATCAACATTTTATTTTTTTCTCGAAAACGAATGAAATTATTCTAAAAATCGATCCCTAAAGTTAAGAACACCCATAAGAAAATTATAAAAATTTCAGGTCAAAAATTAATTTTTACAAAAGGAGTAGGAGTTTAAAATAATTTTCCCAATTTTCTTCAAAAATTTAAATTTTTAAAATTGTGTGAATAATATATGAAAATTTTCATCTGGTAACATTTTCTTGAATAGAAACATTGTATAAAATGTTAAAATATAATTTTAAATACGTAAATAAAGAAGTTTGCTCAAAGAGTGCCAAGTCCCATTAAGAGCAAGTTTAATTATTATTAGTGACTTCCATGGGCTTGTCTTGCAGAGCAAAGGTTTTCAAAATGAAGGCTTAATATTAGAAATTGACACTCTGAGTTCTTTTTCTATATTTAGCTGAGATCTATATTTTGTCTTCAAAGCAGCCACCGCAGAAAATCCGGTTTCACAAAGGTACGATGTTGAAAACGGTAAAAGTATACGAAATGCTTTTGTTTTCAGTTCAGAAAATTCATCATCTACTTCTGCCCAAAATTGAAAGAGAGTTTTATTACAAAATTGTCTTTTAATTTCGCCACTAGATGTGAAATCTATGAAACTTTCTTCTTCGGTAGTGGAGAATCCTTCTGGGGTATTTTGAAATGGATCTCTCACCCATTCGTAACTTGCTATCAAGTTGTCCTCAGCAAAAAATATTTTTTAAAATTTTTGCTTACTTAGCTAAATGATATTCAATAGTTTTATAAACAACTTCCACATGTTGTTCTTCAGTTTTGTAAGTTTTTACACATTTAACCGCATTTTCAAGCATTTCTAGGTTTTTGCTTTAAATTTCGGCTCCATAATTGTAATTTTCTACAAAAAGCATTAATTTTATCACGAGTGTCAAACATATGTACATTTGATTCTTGAAGTTGAAGATTCAATATATTTAATTTCTCAAATATATCGACTAAGTAGCTCAACTTCATCAGAAATAAACCATCTCGCGAAATTTCTCAGCTTCCGGTAGGTTTTCCTCTTCTAGAAAAATTGTAATTTCATTTCTTAATTCATAAATACGTTGTAAAAATTTCCCGCGTGATAACCATCTTGCTTCACAATAAAATAGCCACGATGAATGCACTGTGCCCATGTCTTTGCAAAGTCCAGAAAATATTCTTGATTTTAGGGAGGTCTCATTTTATGTAATTTACTACAGTCACAACTGTCATTAGCACAATATTCAGGCCAGGACTAATTTCTTTGGAAGCCAGAGCTTCTCTGTGGATCATACAAAGTGTCCAGATGCACAGTGGAGTTTTTTGTTTCACAAGTGCTTGTATACTTTTAAATCTTCCTGACATTATACGAGCACCATCGGTGCATATTCCGACACAATTTTTTCCACTCTATATTTGCCTCGTTTATAAAATTATTTAAAATATCAAATAATGCCATTGCTGTTGCTTTAAGTTTTATTGGTTTACAAAAAAGTAGTTCTTTTACCGCTGACATACCATCCCAAAATCGAAAATACGCAATGAAATGAGCATCTTTATTGCTATGTGTTGCCTCGTCAAGCTGAATTGAAAACAATTTATCACGCAACTTACCGAAAAGCTGTTGCTCTACATCTTCAGCGATATCATCAATTCGACGTGAAACAGTATCATTTGATAAGGGTATGGACTGCAACTCTTTGGCAAAATTGCCTCCAAACATAGTTTCTACAATCTCAATTGCTGCAGGCAAAATAAGCTCTTCGGCAATAGTGTGAGGCTTTTTACATCTGGCTATTTTATATGATACTTTGTAAGAAGTAAGTAAAGCTTTTTCATTCACTGACAAAGTTTTTTAAAAAAATGTTTTTTGTTTTCCGTATGATTTTAATTTTGATTCAAAGAACTCTCGAGGTTTGTTAATGTACTCACCATGAAGCGTTTCGAAATATCTTTTAAGTTTATTAGGTTTCATATTGTCTGCTGCCAATATTTTTGAGCAAATAACACACAGCGGCTTTTCTTCTCCATTTACTTCAGTAATGGTAAACCCAAAATTCAAGTATTCTTGAGAATATTTCCTTGATTTAATTTTCGGACCTATGCTCGTCTGTGCACTTGTTGATGCTTTATTATCGTCGAATGTTCGCTTATGACTTAAAAATTTATCCATGATTTTTTTTGTTCCAATTTTCTGCAGTAATACTTAATAGTGTGAATTACAACTAACGCGCAAATTATAAAATGTACATTCAAGATAGATTTGGTAGCTATAGAAGCATCGAATGGACCAAGACTGATTGGAATTGTACGAGGTACAGCATTATTACATGTTTAGCGCAGACGTTCGATAGTTTGGCCAGACTCATGCAGACGCTCGCGAGAATGCCAGATGTGATGGATGTGAGAGAGCGCAACATAAAGTAGACTATTTTTCAATTTCTACTATAAGTTCCCTCTCATATATATCTTGTTCAAATTTTCACAATCGTTGATAAAATACTTTCTATTCATTCATTCAAGTTCAAATACATTTTTTAAAACTTGTAGTGGGTGACACTTCATGTTAATACAGTTCTTTCAAATTTTAAGTCATTAATTAAATTAAAAAAATGAATAAATAGTAACAAACAAAAATTATAGTCCAAAAGTATTTATAGAATGGAAAACTTTTCGTGCTGTCCCCTGTAACGCAATGGATAGCGCGCTGGGCTTCTAATCTTAAGGACGGTAGTTCGAATTCCATCCGAGATGGCCTAATTTCTAAGAATGCGTGTGCTTTCTTCTTTACTTTACTATTTTATTACACTAATTAAATTTAATTAATGAATAAATAGTAACGAAAAAAGAATATTCCAATACCCCATATATAGAAAAGAAAAGGAAAAATTGCAAGGAAAATCGCTTTCTCTTTTGTCGCTTAACATTGTGATTCTGTCATATGTATTACATATTTGTATTAATTGAAACTATTTAATAGAAAGTAACTAAAATAAGTTTTTCTTTGTTGGCCTAAGTAGGAATTGACTTAAAATTTATTTTTTATATTACTTGTTCTAATGACATTTGTACTTTTAGAAATGCATGATGGACGAAATAAATTTTTAATTAAATGTCATTTTGCAATCTGTCCCAATTTAAAAAATGAGAAAGGAAAATAACATAACATTATAATTATTACTTAAAAGTAATTTGCTTAAAATATATATTATATAAAAGTAACGTATACAAAATTTAATACTCAAAGTGCATTATTATTGCATTCAATACATTATTATTGGGGGGGGAGCGATGAAAATTATGATTGAAAATTGGGTCGCCAGTAGTGAAAGTTTGAGAAGCACTGTCTTACTTAATTAATTTATTTATTTTGCAAAAAGTAGTATACAAACTGTAATACTTATGCTATTAATTTGTATGGTTTATAATTAAGATCGCGTATAGTAGCTTTAGCGTCAAAGTGCATTATTATTACATTCAGTACATTATTAATGTATAAGGGGGGCGCGATAAAAATTGTGATTGAAAAGGGGGGCGCCAGTATTGATAGTTTGAGAAGCACTGGTGTAGCCGAAATACACATTTGTACCCTTAAAAATTTATGTAAACTATAACGGTTAATTTTAATTTATTCAACTTGTGAAATGTTCATAATTAACCATTTCCGTCTAAATAGTTTACATGAAAAAAAAAATTTGGACTCCCTCCTTCATTAGGGATTTATATAAGATTCTAACATTAAATATTATTTTTCACCGAATAGGATCGAATAGTAGTGTATAGTGCTTCCACACAACAGGTCTGGTGTTCTATTAACGGGCTGCGATAGGTCGACTCTGCCTTTCATCCCTGCTACATTGGGTCGATAAATGAGTATCAAGCTTGCTTCGGGTCTTAAACACTGAAGGTCTCTCTGCACACAGACCACCAAATCGGGACATCTGTTCTTGCACCTCAGCGTCCAATGGTCACGTGTATTATGATGGGCACAGTAGTTCCTGGCCCTCATGGATTGTTGTGCTTCTCAGTTTGAGTCTTAAGTTTGAGGATTACCTCACTTTGGGGATACCCCTTAGATAAACATGTATTTCCACTTATTTTCAATTAAACATTTTTCTTTCAATTACGTTTATTTCAGAAAGAAGTTTGATTTTTCAAATGTATTTGCTTAATAACATGTATATTTGTGTATTATATTAAACATTTTATCAATCCAAAATTACATGTTTTTAGCTCCTCTAAAAGCTTTTAGGATTTTACGACTGACCCTACAATCCATATACGTTTTATAGTAGTGTATTTAAAAATGATAAAGACATTTTTACGACTGTGTGAGCTTTTATGCCTCGTTTATAAATATAAAAAATTGCATTCAGCTACAGTTTTTAAAATGTGCTGAAATAAGTGGAGGAATAGGATATTTACATATTATGAATATTTTTGACTGCAGTAAGATATATTGATATTTCAGTTTCTTTACAATTTGAATAGAAGTTGTAAGCCATTTTGCGACTAGTTTGATATTGAGTATAAATCCATAGGCTATTTAATATTGTAAAGTGTTTTACTTTGATACCAGAACACACTAAAGTAAGGCTCATTTGCAGTTATATGATCAGCTTCAGTGATATTTAAATTTTCAAAAATAGTCTACACGTACGAAAACATTCTTTCACAACCGCACACCACATCTCATACTATATCTTTCCTACAGCAGGAAATATTTGTGTATACTGAGAAATTTAATACAGGATACATTTTCAAGTGTTGAATTTGTTTTTAAAATTTGGTATGAATACATTGTGGAACTGTCGGTTAACTTCACTGTACAAAATTGTTTTAAGTGAACTGTTTTTTGAAAGACAAAATTATTTAGGGAGAACTTTTCTCACAATAGAATTTGTAATGACTGACTTGTGTGAAAATGTAGTTATCGATGTGTGACATTTTTCCTTGTAATGAAAGAAACAGAAAGATAAGAAATTTAACTTGAGTAGAAAATGGTTAGAAGGAGTGTCATGCGCATTTGAAGAAGTATATCCCCCATTAAAATTAAAAATTATTGACTGAATGTGTGTTATTTCCATCACAGATGCCGATGTAGAAAAGGAATTTTTATTTAATACAAGAAGTTCGAAAAAGCGAACACTAGGAAGGAAAATTTAAATTTTTTCCGAAAAATATTCAGTTAACATAAAAATACCTTTTATATGATTTTAATTAAAATAAATTAAAAGTATTGAAATCCTTTTTTATGCTATTTTAAATTAAAAATATAACTGAATAGAGAAAGATCGGTTTTATTTCCTAAATATAATCATCGTATGTAATATTTATTGTGTTATTGTTTAAAAATGAGATAGAGCCTTTGCTCTTTTTACCTCATTACTTTTTTAAAAAACAGGAAATTGAGCGCGTTTTCTTACTTTAATATTCTAAAATGAATACAGAATGCTTTTTTCTGGTTCAAATCGCAATACCAAAAAAATATATAAATATATATTTTAATTTTTAAAAAATGACCGAAAAATAAATTTTCTTGGAAGAAAATATAATTATTTTTCAACTTCTAACATAATATTTATTTCATTTTTTCCTCTTTTTATTACCTTTCATTTTTTAATTTTACTGTGACTGAACATATAGGAGAAAGAAACACCGAATTCCACTTTGCTTTCAAAGAAGATTGCCCAAGGCAACTTTAGCTAGCTGTAAACGATTGATGTCTTGGTTCTTACTTTCTACAAGGACCGACTTTGTCGTAAAATTGTCCCCATTCGACCTCCCAAGTTCTAAAAGGGGGAAAGGAAAAAAGTCTGTTGCATTTTTGAAGGGAATCGTAAAATAAGAGTTAAACGCTTTCGGAATAACATTTCAGGAGGAAGGTATTCGGTTAGAGGATTAATAGAACAATGTTAATAAAGTGTTGATATGTGTAGATATTTCACATTTGAAGAACAAGTAAAATATTTATATTAACTTGTATTTTTATTTTAAATCAAAATAATTATAATGCTCTTTGCATGTACAATTCTAATAAAAATGTTTACGTCTTCGTTTTATAATTAAGGCCAGTCAAAAGGGTGAGCCCCTTTTAAAATTCGATTTTGAGTTTTTGTTTTTAATGAAATCTAGAAATCAAGACCTTTCCAATGATATAACATACAAGCCATTATATGAAATCTAAGTATTTTAAAATGTTTTTTAAAAAATAATCAGTTGATTTACCACGCCCATTTTGACAAATAAAATTGTAAACATCGCCTTTTTAAAACTGGGGAAAAGTTGCAAAACCTCGATTAATTTTATTTTTTAAAACCGAAATTAACTTCAGATAATTGCATAACTGCAACTGTTAGATTTGCTAAAAACCTTCAAGGCAATTTCAGATTTTCATGTGAATTTTAGTAAATGTTATACATAAAATGCAGGTATTTTTTACTAAAATTTAGGTTTTTTCTTTAGTTTAATTCATTTTTATTATTACTGATTACTAAATCTTCGCGTGTTTAAGTAAAGTATTAAAAGAAAAAAAATTAAGTTATATGAATAAAGCGTAATGAAGATAATTTGTGATGGAAAATAAATAGGATAATATATACTTTTAAATGGTAAGATTATTTCATAAAAATTGTTTTCTAAATGATATATTTTTTTAAAATTGTATAAATGTACTCTCTTTCTTAAATGCAATTGTAAATACTGAAGTGACATTTTTAAAATATTATTAAGCAGATATCATAAGAAAAAATGACAATTTTCAATACAATCAAAATAATCATATTTGCTCGCACAACTAAAAGTTTGTTTTTGAAAAAATTAATTAATATATTTAAAAAAATTTCACTTCAGTATATATATAAATGTATAAATAATACATATAGTCAAAGTCTTGAGTTCATATGTTTAATAGTTTCTGAGATAAAAGTATGAGATGATACATCAAGTGTGATGTTTGTTGCCTTTGCGAGAAGCTTGTTACATACATAAAAATACATAAATTTTATGTTTAAAAACATAAAAATAGTTTTATTTTGGCTGCTTTAGAAATCATTTATCCAGTTTAGAGAAATTTTTGAAAATGTCTGCAACAACAAAAAGTAATGATAACTTTACAAAATCCCCGAGAAAATTTTCAAAATGTCGTATATATATATATAATCAGGTATTTTTAAATACCATCTCAAATTCATACAAAAACCTTAAAGATAAATTTTCACATTACATTTATGTTTCTTTATGTTCAAATTTGATACCTGTAAAGCATGAAAGCTAATAATTCTTCAAAAATTGATACAGACTTGAGAAACTTGATGTAATATTAGAAATTATCGCGTTAAAAAAAACTGAAAAATGCTATTCTGAGCAATTTAACATTTTTTTTTTTTGCTTACTATTTTATGCAAAATAAATTGTAAAGATGCTAATGTTCAATAAAATAGGACAAATATATGTTTTAATTCATTATTTTTGTGATAAAGTGGCACTTTATAGTGAAAATTCAATTTTCTCAAAAATGTTTTTAAAATTGTATTCATGTTTTTCTCAGAATATAATGTATGAATGTAATGAATTCCCTCCTCATGTTACTTATATGTAACTATATATATTCATGTGTGTTTTCTGGCGATTTTCCCAAAATATTTGACTTCAGTCCATATATTGTGACAAAGAATGTCAATTTTTTTTTTTAAATTCATAGTGATATTTTTATATTCATGTTTTTGAGAAAACTAATGTAACGAGTTCTACGCACATACAGACCGTGTCATTTGGAACTCCAGTTGAGTGACGAGGAGGACTACTGAGGTGGCACCCCACTCTCCAAGCTTCAACGTGAGGAACTCGTTGCAGTGAATAACCAAAACATTGATTGGCAACGATGGAGACTGATCGCGGGCACTGCGCATGCGCGAGTGCCAAGCCAGTGGGAGTCGGCAGTTAAAAAAGATGCTGGTGACGACTTCTTTTTCGGTGATGTTCTGAGAGCTCCACTAGTGAGCGCCTTGTTAAGATCTGAAGTTGGCTTCCGACGGCTCTTTTTCGGTGGTATCTGTGTGCTCCATCCGTGAGGCGCAGTTGGTTCTTACCTCTCTACGAGAAAAGACTGTTTGGCTCCATCAGCGTGAGTGGGGAGTGATTATCTCTGCGAGTGTCAAGGAACTCTAATTTCTACTCTACAGGGTAAATTGTGCATGTCTGTGAACTGCCTGGTGTTTGAGAAAATAAATCTACAAAGATAAAAAGAGGTGTCTTCTTTTGAATGCTTGAGACGTTACACTAAACAATACATTTTAAATATTTCACTTAATTACAAATATCAATGTTTATTTATTGTTCACACAAGTTTTTAAGCTTTAATAATTCAAAAGTTTTTCAATAATAAGTAACTAACAACAACTCAAGTGTGTAATGCTTTTTGTCGTTGCGAGAAGTATGTTACATGCATAAAAATACACCAATTTCATATTTAAAAACATACAAACAGCTTTATTTTTGACTTTTTAGAAATCCTTTGTACAGTTTAGAGAAAATTTTGAAATTTGAAACTTTTAGAAATTGTGTTTGCATGGAAACATACAAATCCATAGTTAAATTTTTTAACGTCCTAAAATCACATATTCTCAAATCATGATTTTTACATATTGATACATGTTTACATTATATTTATGATGTTATAAGGTCTAATTAGATATTTATAATGCATTGGAGTTAAAAATTCTTCACAGATTGTTACATAATTTGTGAAAATTGATGCAAAATGCTAAAAACAATCTCGTTGAACAAAAACTGAAAATTACTATATATGTATTTTCTGAACATTTTAAGGCTTTTTTTTTTTTTTGTTTCATATTTTATGTTTAAAAATTAAAAACGATACTAATGTTTAATAAAATAGAGCAATTGCATGTTGTAATTCATTATTTTTTGTAATTAAATGCCTTTTACACTTAAAGTTCAATTATCTTAAAATGATTCCTTTCAAAGTACATGTTCCTTTTTTAATTGAAAAAAAAATCAAAATACTTGCAATTTTTACTGCACATAAATAATATGTAACTATATATAATGGAGCTACTTTCTTGGAATTTTTCCAAAATATTTTGCTCAGAAGCTGTTATCGTAAAAAAAAACCCGAAAATTTTCACAAATTTCAAAGCGATACTTTTATGATGAATTTTTTGTAAATAAGTAAACAATATATTTGAAATATTTACCAATACTTAAATAAAAGCCTAATTATTATACAGACAAAAAATTTGAAGTTTTTATATTTAACAATTTCTGAGAAATAGGTTCCTAAAATGGCTGAATTTAACATTGTTGGTATAGGGCCTACTGACTATACTTAAGGAATTTTATTATTTTCTGTAAAGAAATAAATACTCTCCATTAATACTACGTATGCTGTCGAAAATTCCTAAAATGTATTTTTAATACAAACATTTTAGATAAATGGGGGTTTGGTTAAAAAAATACCAACAAATTATCATTAATTAAAATTTACTATTATGTCAAAATGGAAAAAATAAATATTCGAATTTTTAAAGTTTGAATGAAAACGTAAAATAAAGAGAAAGACCAACATGTTTTAGAAAGTAAATTATATTGTTTTATTAAGAAGAGTTTTTTTTTTTTTTTTAACCTCATCAAGGATATTTATGCAATATTTCTCTCAAAAATTTGCGAGTGAGATTTCATTTCAAAACTAATTTCTTGTTTATCAGCCTAAGGCTTAATGTTCTGTACTTCATCTCCAAAAAACTGAAACTTCAGCGTTTTTAAGACAGAAGGATGCAACTTTAATCATCTGCAAATTTGGACCAATCTCAAAAACTTTTACTAGAAATTATATGATTCTAAAAACTTCCGATTGACCTAACTTAAGAAAGGTTGAAATCTCGAAAGTGAACAATGAACGATTTTGCGTATAACCTAGATGCACTGTGTGGTTGTCCATGTATATCTATGTAATGTTCATCCGTTGTTTCCTGCGAGTGTGAAAATTAAATGTAAATTTAAAAATAAGAATCATTTTCATCAATCCTTTGATTGCAACAGTCTGACATAAATATCACCTTATTTCTTAATGCATTACATTAAGTCGGGATTCATGTCATATATACATTTTATTTTGATTTCTTATAAATTTTCTTATTAAATATAACTTACTATAAAGTATACAATGATTGATAAAATTTCGCTTAATTCTTATATGGGCTTTTCTTTAGTTCAATACGATTAATAAGAAAAAAATTCCCGTTTATAACAAATATATTTTGAAAATTAAATTCATTATTTTAAACGCAGGTGTTGGAAATTTAATTAGGTAGAGTCTGTTTGTAGTTGAAACTATAGCATATGAGTTGATAAAATGCTACACTCTTAAATGATTTGCAACTACGTATCTTTACTTTCGAAAGCACATCGTGGAATTCATTGTTTGAGTTCAACTTTAGTTGGAAGATGTGTGACAGTTCATAGTATGTTTTTATTAGCAACACCAACTTTTAGAAAAATTGAGTGTTTCAGACATTTTTTTTTCAAAATTATTAATCGGTTATTTAACCCTTTATCTACTGCATTACAATTTACTGCAGTCTTTTTCAAGCAATATTTTTTTTTGGATCTCTACATTGAAAATTAAGGGATATACTTAAAAGAAGTACTTAACTTTGGGGAATTTAATTCGTTGGAGATAATTAATTAGTCAACTTTTTAACGTTAATGATATACGTTGCTCACTTAAAAGGCATAGTCAAATCGTTTTCTCAGGTCTTCATAAACTACAAAAAAATAAATAAATAAAATAAAGTGAGACACATTTTGACATTAACTACTTTTTCGGAACAAAAGTGACAATCTTCGCAATCCGCTGAAAACACCGTCAGCTGAAAACGCAATTCCTGCTATAAAACTAATAACCTTCCCCGCTAAAGCACTAATTATAAATCCCGCGCTGTCATATATCTCGGAAGAGTGGATTTAAAAGAATATTCCTGCTAAATATCATCAGAGTATTCGTAAAAATGGTCATTCTATGTTATTTTAAAGTAAGTGGTATTTATAAGTATTGTCGGTGTTAAAGCTTTATTTTTTCTGTCTATCGGCATATAAACAATGAAATCAAAACTTTTAAACGATACGACATATTTAATTAAACTATTTATTAACATATACTTACTCAAAATATTATTTCATAATTCCCATAGTATTTATGTTGTAATTTGTTTATAAATTTTCTGTTTTTGCTCTCTAATCGATACATTTTATAAATATCTTCAGAGTTTTGTGTATGTATTGCTTATCTAGTTACTTAAATCATTTACCATTTATTGAAGCGTGATACATGCACTTATACTTGTAAACAGCATTATTTCATGAAGTTTTACCAAGAGTATTTGCTGTATATCAATCAGTGCAGCTTTTCTCAAACTGTGGGGCGCACCCCCCTAGAGGGGCGTGATAACTTAACGAAGGGTGCGGGAGCATATTGAAAAGTCGAAAACAAAAGATTATTTAAATATATATACTGAAAGTAAAGAAAAACAAAATACATTCGGAAAAAAATACACATTTACATTGACATAACACATTTATAAATTATCAGTACTGCACAATGTATTTTCAATTTGTTTAACAATCCTAAGTTAAGAACACCATTAATAATTACCAATGATCTGATCCAAATTAACACTTCTTTTGATAATTTGTGCTTTTCAATATTAATTACTTTACTGCCGATTCAAAGTCACGCGTTTCGCTCCCCAATGCTATCATTTCCCACGCAGACACGTGTATGAGATGTATTAAGAGGCGGGGCAATTCCCAAAAAGCAAATTCTTTTCAAACACTGACAATGTCCTTTTATTGCATTTCAAACCTTTTGGAATTGTTTTTATGAATAACATTGCCCAGAAACGATTGTACTTCGGAAGGTGTATATATGGTCGGGGCAATTGACACTTTTGATGAGCAAGACGTTTATATACGCTGGTGACACTTAAATCGGTATATTTAATGCTTTAATAGACACTTTTATTAGCTGGTGTTTTCTGGTGTTAATAATTTGGTACTTCTAGCCAAACGCACTCTGCTTTAATTCACATACTATATTTAAGAAGAAATTTTAAGATTATTTAATACAACGTTTACGTTTTTTTATTTGTCAGGCAATCATTCGAAGGTTTTTTTTCTTTGTTGTTTTGTGTTACATTTTTTTTAAATATTGATTAAAATAATTTACTTTAACAGTGAAAATATTTTTCGTCAACTAATTTTATCTTACTTATTGAGCGTTGAACAATTTATGAGGCATAAGCAGAGATTTGTGTCAATAATCTTTCAGTTCAAAATTACACACACACACCAAAAGTAGGAATAACTATTTGCCTGTTATAAAAAAACTTCCAAAATTATCAACGAAAACACACATTTAAAGACATCAAATATACTTCCAACGATAAACACTTATCCACTTCGTATGAGATTGTATATAAATTTTTATTTTGAATTCTGTATTCCAAACTTATTAAAAAAGAAAAAAATACATCATTTTAATTTCAAATCTCTGAAATATTCTGCACTAGAATTGAAAATTTATCGCAAAATGCAATTTTATTTATTTATTTTCCTGTAAAGAAAAAAAGTCATTTTATTTCTTCGAGTTGAAAACGCACCGGAGGAAAGAGCGAAAAATGTCTACAGTCCTAAGACCAAAATAAGAAAAATTCAATTATATGTAAATTAAACGAAATTTCAGGGGAATGTCAGTAAAAAAGAAGCAAAGATATGAAATTCAGTTTTCGTGCTCTGTTTGGCAAAGTAATAAATTATGGCACATACGTTAAACGAAAAAACATTTACTTTTTAAACCATTCATTTAAATAATATTTCATGGAACATTGAAGAAATATTTAAGAATGTTCTTACTTCTCCTGTTTTTGAAGCTTTAGCAGATATTTTATTCTATAATGTATTACAACCGTAATGAATAAATAGATATTTTATGTGGTAATTATATTTTAAAAATACAGTTGAATTTAGTTTAACCTCTGAGTGGATGACCCGCTAATTGAATTTCACTTCGAAAACGGTCTACTTTTTCAAAGCTAGTGGTAGCGAAAATGTTTCAGATTAATTACGCGAACTGCTTCGAAAGCACACCGCAGTTTTAAGCCTTCCCCTTAAAATTGCGGGAGGTCCTCAAATGGTTTTGCAGGGGATGATTTTATTGCTTTTCGGTTTCTGTGTTCTTCGTAAGGGGAGGTTACTGATTTATACAGCTGAGGCCTCAGGGCGAGGATTGTGAAATGGACATTTTCTCCACTTCACGGCCAACAGAAAATTCTCCCAATTAATTGCAAATATATATTTGTATATTTGGAAAACTTGCTCAATTTCTGATCTAAAACCAATTAGGTTTTAAGAAATTTTAATTTTCCGAGTTTTGATTTTAAATTTGGTTTCATTTTAAAGCATTTTTGAATACCTAGATTGAATTAATTAAAAATATTTTTTAACACAATCCATTATTTCGTGTGAAAAGCCTATTAACTGCAATTTTAATTTCTAAAATCCTTTCTGTTTGCTTATGTTTTTAAGTTTTTGAGTTTTCCCACATTTACTTAATTAAGATTGATTAAAAGACCAATTTATTTTTTGACACATAGTTTATATAATTTAAAAGCACATTACTTTGTTTTCATTATTTTTTTTCGATTTTTGAAAAATGCCATGACCCAAAAATGTACGCAGGCTACTGTGATAAATAATACTTGAAACGGATGGAATATGAATGAAAATGGTAAATCTAAAATCTAGCTTTTTACGGTGATATTACAATTAGATTATTTAATACAACTTTTACGTCTTTTGTCAGGCAACCACTACAGAATACAAATGTTGCTGAATGAACTAAATATTTCCCTGACGTACCACAAACTACATTATAATAAATATATTGTAGTACTACATTACAGTATTTTAAAGTCATGCAACAAAAAACTTAAACTTTTTAACTGCCACGATTGGGGGACTGAGAAAAAAATAGATATTATTTACAAACTTGGTGATTTCTGGATTGCGTTTGTACACTGCTGGACATGTGCAAAAGGACGGATCACAAATTGCTATGTAGGATAACATTAAGCGAGACATGAGGCCTAGTAGGATAAAATATAGTTGCCACACTGTTCAGACATTAGAATAAATAATATTTATTGTTCTGAAAGTACAAAAACTGTGAAACATCTGAAAAAAAAAAAAATGTTCATTTGATCTGCGTACGGAGAAATGGAACAATGCATCAAAAAGTCAACAGGCACCTGTAAAGAAAAGTATCATTACGGGATATGTCCACCGTGGAGTGTGATGCAACATTCCACACGTCGTACCATACTTTGCACAACATTATCCAGCAGCTGTTGAGGCAATTTATCCCATTCCTCTGTGAGTGCCCGGATGAGGGTGTTCTTGTTTGTTTAGAGATAAATTTGACCAGCAACTTGCCTCCCCAAAGCATCCCACACATTTTCAATGGCATTTTTAGATCTGGAGAATATTGGAAATAAGAGACGTTGAATACCCTCGCTGTCTAGACTATCCTGAACAGCGAGTGTTCGATGACATGTTGCGTTGTCGTCCATAAAAACAAATTTATCACCGACAGCACCACAAAAAGAGGAACATGAGGAAGTAAAACTTCATCAATGTATCGTTGGCCCGTTCATAGTCCCATTCGCAACCACTTTTTAGGCGCGTGCGGCCATGGATCATGATGCCGGCCCACACCATGAACTGCATGTCGGATATCGGTCCTTTTCCTGGATATTTTCTGACGATAAGCAGTACCACTCTCGCGCCAGATCAGTTGGCGTCTACAATCCGATGACAGACTGAACCTACCTCATCTGAGAATAGTACGCATGAGTCCTGTTCAGTCCATTTTGATGCTCACGACACCATTGCAAACGGGCAGTACAGTGCTGTCTGGTCAATTTGAGACACACACAACAGGTCTGCGTGCGGTCTCCTCCCCTCAAACGTCTGGCAACAGTTTTTCGGGAGATCTGCTTTTTCCTGAGGCAGCAAGAAACTGATTTGCCAATTAATTAAAAATGTGGTTCGCCTGTTCCTTTTGCTGATGACGATATATCTGTCTTCTGCAGGCGACGTACTTCTAAACGACCTCCCCGTGCCGTCTACTACACATTTCAGTAGTTTTAAATGACCTCCACATCGTGAAGCATCGCTGTGAGCGATGTCGATCTCCCTGGCAACAACTGTTATTTTTCGCCCTTCTTCGATCTATCCAATAATTTGGCCACGCAAAAATCATGTATGTGATGTCGGGAAGACATGTGATAAAAATTTTAAGTTCGTCTATTAAATCTTTCCTGTAAAATTTTGACTTGAAACAACAACTAGTCCACACGCGTCAAAATTTAAAGCTCTTATGAATGCTATCACGTGATGAACAGACGTGGAAAAAATTTGCATACTCATTACTTCTTACTAATATCCCGCACTTATTCTAATTTTCCACATTTTGCTTCCTTTCATTTTGTGGTTGAACTTTGGATGATAGTGTTATCCGTCCTTAGCAATTTTCCAGCAGTGTATAACTACTAATTTCTATATAAATAGTTTGCATTTAAAACTCTTGTGAATATATAAGGTTCTGATAAAAGTGAATAATTGATCAAATTAAATGTTGTTATCAATGTTATGTCTTAGAATATTTTGAATTAAAAAGGTTAAAAGAGATGAAAACTCCCCTTCCAAACTTCCACATCACACCAACGTGAGGACTTTTGACCTCGACGTGTTTAACATACATCAGCTCCTCTTCAACGCTAAACTTTTGTGGAACCAGGGCTCGAACACTGGACACGAGTTCAAAACCATGAACATCAGGCTACCGTGGCCGCAAAAGAAAATAGCAAGTTTGAAAAAAATGGAATGGGGAAGTATATTTGAAGAAATAACTTCAAAACTTAACGAAAACCAAATTATCAAAAATTGTTTTAGGAATAATAGTGAATATAACTTCGTACACCTAAAACCACTTTATGCAGTGTATTTTGAAAGCGAACGTTTCCCTTTTAGAGAAACTTACTATAATTATGTCAAATTCCTTTCATAATGCTCTAAGGGGATCCCCGAAACAATGTAATTTTTTGATACACAAAATTACTTATGGTTGATCTAATACAATTTCCTACAAAATGAATAAAAACCCTTTTTATCATGTAAATTGTGTTTGAATAGGATATGGATAGTTAATAAAAACATTTAAAACGTGTCGGCAATGTATGGACCTGTGGCACGTGGTACAAATCTTAGTAGCACTCAGCTCAACTCTACAAATTTTTCAATTCTTTAGAGGATGGAAGTTGATAATAGACCTTATTTGACAAACATCTTCTGAGTTATGGACATTTATGGAACTACAAAATAATCTGAAAGATAATTCTAAGGATAAATTTACAGCTATTTTGTAAATAATTGAATGTTATTGTTAGGGATTTAATTGTTGACAAAAGAAAATTGCATGTACTCTGCTTTCCACTTATGATTCGGCATATCAAAGTAAAAATCTTTCCTAATATGAAAATATTTCGATTCCGCAAAGAAATTTTTAGCAACTGAATGCTCAGAATCGTGTCACGCATTATACCCCTGGTTTTGCGATATGAAAGAAGAGTCGTGAAAGAGTTAATTCGCATTACATTTTTATTTAACTGTAATGAAGGGAATAATTTATATTTCACTTTATCTTTTCTTATTTAAATAAATATGTTGGAAACATATATTTTTAATTTTTTATTTTTGTTGAAGAAATAGTAACATTTTATATTGTTTATTTTTATGTTAATAAATGTATTTTTGATCCATAATTAATATAAAATAAAACTGTAAATCTAAATTATTTACCTCTATTGTTTAAATCTGCAAATATTACCGTAAAAATCGAAGGATTTCAAAAATTTCCTACTATGTGGCACGCTGAATGGTACTGACAAATTGGTTTGGCACGTCTTAGCTACACAGTTGCCGCCCCTGATTTAAAATGTTGGGTAAGATAACCATTATATTTTTAAAATTTTATAAATGTACAAAAGGGGAGTATTTTGGCAATACATGTTTTAAAAGGAGTAAAGTTTACGAGAACGAAATATAAAATTGCGTTAAAATTATTGGTACTCTATCAACCGTACTCTTATATATATATATATATATATATATATATATATATATATATATATATATATATATATATATATATATATATATAGGATAGAGTACCGTAGTTACTGCCAACTCGTGACAATGAATTGGAAATTAAGTTCACAATTCATTGTTATTAAAATATATAAAATTTTACATGTCTTATTTTTGTATTTGTTATTTTTATATTCCTTACTGAGAGAGAGAGAGAGAGAGAGAGAAAGCAACAATTGGGAGTTCATTATCTGCCAAAACTGCAGAGGCCTGGTTGTCCACTCCACAAGCTCCTACCTTATGCTTACTCTGCCCTACTAAGTAAAAATGCCGTCTTCTGCTCGTCAAGATCATGGAATTGCACATATTGTTTTCCATATATTTTAAATATTAAATTTTCTAACTTCTACATCAGCCTTTTAATAGTCTACACTCCTGCAAAGAAGTCTGAATTCAAAACTATAAAAACATATAATTCCCAACAATGCCATTTATAATTTTATTTTTTATAATTTATGAATGCGTTAAACTATTAATTTGTTATCGCGACTATTTAATATTAAATGCGAAAAAAAAAACGAATAACTCAAACTGAAACTTAAATTGAATTTTTCATAAATTGTCATCGATATTCTCATAACTTTTACAGAATGACATTTTATAGCATATCACACATCTATCTTCTAAGCAAAAATCTATTATAAGAGTTCATCAAATGTTTCAGCATATTTTTACTCATAACATGCAGTTTTCAACCACATTGTGAGGCCGTGGTAGCCTAATGGTCAAAGTAACGGTCTCGTAGCTGACGTGTCATGAGTTCGACCCCAGCACCACTGAAAATCCGTCGTGTAAGGGAGCGATGCTCAATTGTCATCCTCGTCACTTGACCATGGTTTAAAATTACGAGGTCCGTCTCCAATTGAGTGAATATTAACATTTTGAGGACGGCTGGCCGATCTAAAGGCCAAAAGGAACAGATCCTTAAAAGACGGCTCTGGCCCGTGTATCGGCCACGCAATGCTTTCCCCTCTTAACAGCTTTCGAAACAGCATGAGGCCTATTACAGCTCTGGAAAATCTTTTGCTTGACCGGTTTCTTTTGTATTTAAAAGGAGGGGAATACAGTTCCCTCTTTCACCCTTATCTAGAAATCCCTCTTTTTCCCCTTATGCTTAAATTCTCACTAGCGGAGAATGCACTGTTATTTTTTCAAGTGATTTTGTCATCTCGATTACCTAATCATTTCATTTTAAACTAATTTGATTTTTTTAAAAAAAATGCCTAAACGTAAAAGGGGACTTACCACTGAAGAGATTCAGAAAGTTTTAGCAGATTTAGAAGATGAAATTTTTGATGATTCTGATTCCGATTGTGAGTTAGAAAATGAGGAAGATGATTTGGATCAATCTTTAAATTTGAATCCAGAGGTTGAAGATGAGGTTGTCTCCGAAGAACAAAGTAAAATAGTCTGGGACGACCCACAACTAACCCATAAAGCGACAATTTTACCTTTTACAGGAAAAAATGTGATAAAAGGAGCCGCTGTACCGAGTGTCACGGAAAGTGATTTTTTTAATTGCATATTTAAAAACTCTATAGTAAGAAAAATTACAGAAGAGACAAACATATATGCAACTCGCGTTTTACAATCGGCAACACCATCAAGTTTGCGAAAACATAATCCTGGATGGACTGAAACGAGCGAAGAAGAGATTTTAAAATTTCTTTCCTTAATACTTTTAATGGGTCATGTGGATAAGGACAATATAAAGGAATATTGGTCGACGGATCCAATGCTGGAAACACCTTTTTAAAAAATTATGCCGAGGGACAGATTTTTAAATCTACTTCGGTACTTGCACTTCGAAAATAATGACCATGCTCCGGATAAAACAGCTTCGGATTACGATAGACTTTGGAAACTAAGGAATGTGTTTAACTCTTTAAATAATTCTTTCCAAGAAATATATGATCCAACTGAAGAGTTAGCCATCGATGAAGTTATTGTCGCTTTTAAGGGACGGATAATATTTAAACAATATATTCCGAAAAAAAGGAAAAGATTTGGTATCAAAGTATACAAAATTGTAGATAAAAAAGGGTATACTTTCAATATGAAAGTATATTTGGGAGCAGATAGAGAAAGACTGAAAAGTGGTATTAAAGTAAAACCAACGCATGCAACAGTTTTGGAATTGGCCGAAAGTATAAAAAAATAATGGGCACAAATTGTTCATGGACAATTTTTTCATCTCCAGAATTGTTCCAGCAATTACATAAAGAATACAAAATGAATTCCTGTGGCACCATGCGTTCCAATAGGAAGCATTATCCAAAAAAATTAGCTTTTCAAAAAATGAAAAAAGGTGACTTGTCTATAAAATTTGGCAGTGGCATGACAGCCATGTGTTGGAAGGATAAGCGGGAAGTTTTCATGCTAAGCAACATGCACGATCCAGAAATAAGTAAAACAACTTTGTGCAACGATAGATGCGAAAAGCCCGCTTTAATAACATGCTATAATTCAAATATGGGTTTTGTGGATCTGAGTGATCGTATGGCAAACAGCTATACATTTGGTCGTAAAACACTAAAATGGACCAAAAAACTTTTTTTTTTCATTTACTAGATTTGACAGTATTAAATGCATTTATATTGTTCAAAATCAAAACGGGGAAAAGCATAAGCCATAAAATGTTCCGATTAAATTTAATCAAGCAGCTTTTACATAGTGAAAATAATCTAACAGTTTTTACCAGCCCAGGATCAAATTTTAGCAACAATAGACTTGAAAACCAGCATTGGCCTGAATTTAAAAAAGTTCAACGACGTTGTGTTGTGTGTACGTCCAAAGGTGGAAGGAGGCGTACTTCTGTTTCGTGTAAATTGTGTAATGTAGGATTGTGTATAAATTGTTTTGAAGAATATCATGTAAAATAATATCAATATATAGAGAATTTAAATAGATTCTCTTGATTTGCGGGATCCCATTTCCAGGTGTGTTTTTTTTTAAATTTGTCATTGTACTTGTTTGTATTTGTATTATCATTTTTGTATAGTCTTATGGCACCTGAAATGCCATTGAATTGTTAAAAAGAATTTGTAAATTTTTCATATATATATATATATATATACAGTCTAATTCTCTACAAACAAGAGATTAACATTCATCAATATATATGTATATATTCATATATATATATATATATATATATATATATATATATATATATATATATATATATATATGTTAAGAAAACTAATGAGAATAAGAACTTTCTTCTATAAATTTGAGTATTTCGTAAGAGATATTAATTAAAAATAATTGTTTTCAAAAAGTCCCAAACTAATCGAAATCATTATAGTACATTACATATTTGCCATATATGTTCCTTTTGCTACAATTAGATAGTGTTTACTATTTCGATCTGCTTACATTCGTACGCATAAGAACTATAAAAAAATCTGTAAAATCATTACACTAATATACCTTTTTTACCATTTTAAATAATTTTGCTTATAATAAATAATTGTATTCCCTTTTTTGTAATGAATGAATTCTGTAACCTCAATTTTTATTGTATAAAAATTTCTAACTTAGAATAAAATTTATTTTGTTGTTAAAATATGAAATTATTGGATTACTATGTTCAACTTAAACAATATTTAATAATTTGGAAATAAATTTTTTATTTATAATATGTGTTCCTCTTTAATTTATTATTCAAATAATAATATATTAGTATTATTAAGAAATATATGTTACATATATATAAGAATTTTATTTTCACAGTTTACTCAAAAATGTGTTTTAACTTTAACTGGTGATTTTTTAAATGATTTTTATTATAATTTTTTTTCATACTAAAGAATGTCATTGCGTATTTTCTTAATGCATGTCTTTTTACTAATACACGTATAGCTCTCTCTCTATGTATTTACCAAACTTAAAAATACTTAAGTTCTACATTTTTATGAATTTTTATACCTGTAAAACTATTTAAAAATATATTTGTGGAGAACTTTAAGCAATTATTGATGAAGATTTATGCATTACTAGCTGGTATACCCGTTCTTCACACGGGTGAACTGAAAAATTAACGAACACAGATTGAAGGATAAAGAAGTTTTTAATGAGTTAATTTTAAGTTAATTGCAAATTAAACAAAAAAATCTTTTTGCATATCTCAGTTAAACAAAAAGAAAAAGAAAAAAAAACACCTTTGTAAAATTTTAAATATGTGTAGCTGAGAAACATGTTTTATTTATAACTCCCCGTAACACTCTTGAGGGTCGATTTTTGAAAATATCTCCCCAAGCTGATCTCCTCAGCAAAAGTAACACATTGTTAAAAGTTTTGTATTATAAACGCTTAAAATAGTTAAATAATTTATGTCTGAAAGTGTAATATTACTTTTTTGTTGTATTTATTTTATCTTAAAATTGTAATATTCGCAAGCAACGCCTTTTCTTAAATTATAATGGCGGTTCAATAAAAAACATAGCGAAATGTTAACGATAGAGTCATGTTGGCAAATGTCTAGCTACTTTCATAGCTCGAGCTTTATTAGAACTTTGCAGACCCTCCGTGTAAGGGAGTGATGCACGTTAATACTTTATCCACCGCATTAGGATTTACTGCAGGTTTTTCCATACAATATTTTTTTTGGATCACTACATTGAAAATTAAGGGATATACATAAACAAAATACTCCACTTCGGGAAATTTAATCCGTTAGAGCTAATAAATTAATTAAAGATATTCCACTGTAAAATTAATTCTATACACCGTTCACTTAAAATAAATAGTCAAATCGTTTTCAAAGAATATTCCTGCTAAGTATTGGTAGAATATTCCTTCTCTAAATTGGAGCGGTGTGGTAGTTGGGAGAAGGGGTGCCAGCTCAGGTGTCAACCACGTCACTTGACCATGGTTTAAAATTACGTGGTCCGTTGCCAAAACCTTAACAGTGCGACGTTAATATTAACTAACTCCAAAAAATACAGTACAGTAATTATAATTATTTTTATACTTAAAAATGAAATATCTGCCCCTATTCAATTAAAATTACAGCGTTATTATTAATTACTAACCACAAACAAATTTTGAAAACTTGTCCAAATGATGTAGTGTGAAAGAGAAAGTTTATTTACTTTAAATACCATAACGGATAAAAGTATTTATTGTGAAAAAAGATAAATTTCTTAATTCCAAATGTGCATAATAAAATCATAAAAAAGGCATTCAAATAAAGAGAGATTTATAACAATCTCTCCCTTCAAAACTTAGTTTTATTCTGAAATTAAAAAAAAATTAGGGATTACGCTGATCACAGGAATTAATTAGAAGCGAGCGCCATGCGTAGCCAAAACAAAAAGGGTTTCTTCACAAACAAAAGATAGATATATGCTGTCGTGGGCTTTTTTGCAGCTTACGTCAGAACTGCTTGCAGATGGCAGGATTTTTTCCTATTTACTTGACAATTATCGCTATATTTTGGACACTTCACACAATATTGTTATAAATTATAGCATATGCTATAAATTATAGCCTATGTGTTATTCTGATGTATAAGCTGTATTATTGTAAAAGTTTCATTAAAATCCATTCAGTTGTTTTTGCGCGAAAGACGGCCAAACATCCTCACAAACTTTCGCATTTGTAATATATATCTAGATTGCACAATGTATTACTGTACAGGAACGTATTTTTACGGTTATCTTACGTTATGCTTAATGAAGAATTTTTAAAAAAAATTTATATTGAAGCATAAAAAAGCCTATTTTTAATCGTGTATTAACAACAAAAAAAAAGATATTTACAACAAAAAATTACAGAAATATTCGTTACAGATTCTTAAAACTATCCATTTTAGTCCTTCGACTTTATTTATAAAATGCACACGAAACTAACTTCGACATTTTTATTATAACAATTGATGTATAAAAAAGTTGAGTGTTCGAACCAGAAACTCTTAAATCCGATATCATTTCTTTGAAATTTGTAGAAAACTTATATTAAAAGCTCTTCAGCATAAGAAAAATGCCCCAATTTATACAAAAACCTTAAAAGCAAAAATGAAATCCTTACTTTTGGTATACTATTATTCTTTGAAAGTTCTACAGTGTTGGATTTCCTGATTAAAAAAAATCAAAGTAAGTTTCCTTTATAATAATAATTACAAAAAAAAGTGCAAAATGCTCTAAAATCTATCTGAAGAATAAATATAATCAGAACGTAGTCTAATAGATAGTTATATTCAAGTAAAAAAAAATGTGTTTGTTCTCTTTTTTCGCCCAGTTATTCGTGAGTCACACATTTTAGGTATGATAGTACAAAGAAAAAGTGTTCGGGTGCGCTCTAAGGCTATTGAACTTTTGAAAATCTGAATACAGAATCAGATAGTTCTTGTAAATGAGCATGAAAGCAGGTTGTAAAATCCTTTATATCGACAAAGAAGGCTTGTCCCTCTTGATTATTGTTGATGCTTTAGTTTTTGGTCATTGTTGATTATCCTATGCCTAGAAGTGCACATCTGCCATCTTGTAAATCTTCCAAGGTTGCTTTCAAGTGTAGCCGGAAAACTATTCTTCCTCTAGTTGCCGTAATAAATCTTTAGAGAGTGCATTTCCTTTTCAATGAAATTATCGTACATAGGATAAATAGAAACTATGCCGACCAAGCCCTTCTTCAAGACTGTCCTCTTCTACTTTGCGAACGTTATTAGGAGAATGAAAATAACCCTCTTCGGGGAACTGATATTGTGTTGGATTTTGAGAGATAAGGTAAAAAGCACCCAGTCACTTAGGGCAGTGATCCGCAACCCCCGGTACGCGGATCAAATGTTGCCGGGCTATCTAAAGAATATTAAACTATTGCGATTTTATTTAAAGTGGTGCATTTCTCTCGGATTTGCACAACTTTCCACAGAAATCACTTTTATTCATTTTTGGTGTAACTATATTTTATTCTGAAGGCATATTTAAATGTAATTAAAATAAAATTGTTAAATCAAAACATTCTAAAATATAAATAATCAACGTGTCCCACCCTCAGCGGGCCGCGGTAAAATAATCAAACGTTGACCGGTCCGCAGCGATAAAAAAGTTGCGGAGCCCTGATTTAGGGGACTGTCCAAACGAAGCGGGGGGAGAGGGTGATATTTGAAGCTAAAGTCTTTCTTGGTTTTGAAGAAAATCAAAGAAAAAATTATTGTCAGTTATCTGTAACCCGACTGTGGAGTGTGCGTTGAGAGTGAGTGAGCGAATATTAACGTCGCACTGTTCAGCAACACGAGGGCTTTTGTGGAAGGACCGCGTAATTTTGAATCATGGTCAAGTGACGTGGACGACACCTGAGCTGGCACCCCCTCTCCAAACTACCACACCACACCACGGCAGGACGTTTCAACTCTCAACAGATTTAACGTGCATCGCTGCCCTACACGATGGTCTTTAGTGGTACTGGGCTCGAACTCATGACATGCCTGCCTGTGCGTTGAGAAGGAAACTTTTTTGTAATTGTTTTGATGTTGATCGAAAGAGTTGGCTTCGTAGGAATGTATTGGCTCTATCTTATGCACAAAATCACACACAAAATTCAGTTCATTACCGCACAAAAATCAGAGCTATAATCTTAGAATTTAAGCAATAATATGCAATTATTTTGAAATTTTAAATAAAAAGTAAGGATTATTCAAAAGGCTAAGAATATCACTTTTTTTGTACAAAAAGTGAAAAAAAAAAAAAATTTAAAAGTCCCAATATGTTGCCCTTACTCGCAAAAGAAACAATTAATTATAAATAAGAATAATATAATCCTTTTGTGTAAACAAGTTTTTCGAGATGCATGAAGCTCCTCGGCAACATAAATATGTTTGTAGTCATAATATTTAGTCTTTGATATCAACTTATTGTTTGCGTTTTACTATCAAGTATTCTAAGAATTCAAAGAATTTTCTCTTTTTTACTAATGAAAACAATTTATTAATGTTGGAAAAAATATAATTTTAAATTTCTTATGTATATTTAAAGAATTTATTTTTAGGAACACGAGGTATATATAAATTGATAAATTATTAATATTTCATTTACGAGTTTTATTAGGGTCAAAGTAATAAGACGGACCTTGTAATTTAACTGACGATCAAGTAACGAGAACAATATATAGTCGAGCTAAAGCCCCCACTTCTTATTTTCACACCACGGCAACGTAAGGACTTTGATTTTATGCGTATCAGCTCTGCTACACAATAGAACCTCTAATCGTGACCATTTTTCAATAAAAACATGTAGTGACTACATTGTCGCACTATCCAACAAGGGCCAACACTTGTAGGCTTAGGATATTCATATTTTATAGCATAATGCGAAACACTTAACTGCTATTCATCTCATATATTTGCCACAGTAAATGTTTTATCATAATTTTCTGTATATATCAGAAGAATTAGATCAAAGTAAAAGATTTTAATTTTTGAAAGATGCTTGTTATAATAAAATGTAGATTTAATCTTAGGATTCGTTGAGTACTATGAATACTAATGTATCATAATATAATGGATTATGGAAAAATAAAAAAGACAATTATACATCAAATCTATCATTCCTTTGTGGAAGATATATACGAAAATCCTTAAGAGGATTTAATTTTTTAAGATTTTTCTGACATGTTCTAAAAAGAAAACAATTATAAATTGAGTAACAATGAAGTTTCCAAAAAAGGATTTATGGCAATATGTTTATTGATATGCAGATGCTGTGAATACTTGTAAGAGCTTTTAAGCTCATTTTATTGTCGATTTGAGAAAGTCTGAACTTTACATTATATATTATAAAGAGACATGATCAGCAATTGGGCTTTTTATTTTATTTTGTATTTTTGCTTATAATTATGTGCAAGTTATGAAGAATCATATTATTTACTTCTTATTTCTAATTTGACTATTTTAAGTTTTAACACCAGGTGTGTACCAAATTCCTGCATTTATGTATATGAATAAAAAAATAAATTTAAAACATTTTATAACTATTTTAATAAATTTAATTGAAAATCAAAATATAAATATTTTTTCTTAAATAAAATCAATTAAATTTGGATTAGTTTATTGTACCTTTTCCTACAATGATATAGGCGTTTAATTTTTTTATGAAATTCTTTATATTATCACCTCTGTTTTGTGCTAAAATTTCTTGAATTTTCTTGAACTGAAAACATTAGTAATTACTACATTGGATTCTTCAAGAAAACATGTTTCCCTAAGACAGGGAGACTATTTGTGTTTAGGGACTTTCTAAGCCGTGAACATCCCCACTATTCAGCGGGGTATCAACGACTGCTCTGCTTTTATCCGCCGATGTATGGTGTCATAAATCAGCTCCAAAAAGGGGAGAGTAAAGTTCGCTAGAAGCGCCGTCTTTAAGGGCATTTTCTCACAAAGACCGCCGTCTCCAAAAGGTTAACGTCGCACTGTTCAGCTACACGAGGGCTTTTAGTGATGGACCTCGTAATTTTGAAAATGGTCAAATGACGAGGAAGACACCTGAGCTGGCACCCCCTCTCCTAACTACCACACCACACCAACGAGAGGACATTTCAGCTCTCGATAGATTTAACGTGCATCGCTGCCCTACACGGCGGGTCTTTTGTGGCACTGGGCTCGAACTCGAGACATGCCAACCATGATTCGATACCTTCACCACCTGATACCCCGGCCACAGGACCGTTGACAAAAGCCCTCATGTAGTTGAATAGAGAAGAGAAAGAGAGTGCGACTTTAATATCCCCTCAATTAATTAAATTATATGAAATTTAAGGAATACTTGAAAAAAATATTAGAAGTCGAATATATATATAAATATATATATATATTAAAAATTAATATATATATATATATTTTAATATTAAAAAAATTAATCTAAAGATATTTAAATTTCCAAAAATTATGTTTTTATGTTAAATATATGTTTTTCAACTGAGTATGTGAGACACGTATAAATATATTTTTAGAAATTCCAATGCAGAATTTCAGTGGAGCTAATACAAAATTCATAGTTTTGCATGGTTAAGATTATAAAAACGTCCAAATTTTTTAATAACCTTTTCTTCAGTCAACCACTAATGGAACATGAATTATAAGGGATTATGCATAAATATATATATTTTTTTAACTTGAATTTAAAAGGATCTTTATATTTATTTATATGCAAAAATGTTAACTGTAAATTTGTCCAGATGCTTTTAAATACTCTTTATTTGAAGATTCAAGTTAAAAAATATAAGCTTGTAGTTAAAGTTCTCTTTGAATGAAATTAATGTTCAGACATTCAAAATTCAAATATAATTTGTTATCTGAACAATACAAAACAAGGGATTCTATGTAAGATGCCTTGAATAACTGGATTTAAAATTATGAAAAACTAAAAGATTTAAATAGGGTTTTTAACAATGCATAAAAAATTTTGCAAATAATGTAATACAAAAGATTAAAAATTATTCATGTTTAGAAGTGTCCGAAATTTTAAAAGATTTTAAATTTTGAACATTGTTTTTATTTTTTTTGACACATATTAAAATAATCATTTTTAAAAAAAAAAAAAATCCCTGAAAGTATTGATTAAAATAAGAAAAATGAAACAGTAAATTATCCTCAATGTTTTAATATATAATTTGAATTTAAATACTACAGATATTTTTTTTAAAAACTTAGACATACATTATAAAAACTTAATTCCATTTCAGAATTTTAAGGTAAAAAAAAGGAATTCTCAACTCATTGACTTGCAATTATTTCCGTACACTTTAGGGTTTAAAAAATTCTTCCCAGTGTTTTACGATTGCTACACGGGAAGAACCGGTCTCCCATGAGACATAAAACTTCCCCTCAATGCCCATTGTGTCTCCCCGACCGTCTCTAATTATCTTTCAAGATACTAAACCTTTAAGGGGGAAAGAATTCAAAAAAACACGACTTTACCGTTTTTGAACACATTATTTGTGGAGGAAAAAATCAGTTTGGTTCATTTTTGGTGAGTTCCCGGCCTTACGAAAAATTCAGTGTGGTTCGTTTTCGAAGCCTCTCTAGTAGGGCAGAAAAATCCGTGCTGTCCGGTTGGAGGATTAATCTCTAGATACACAAATGCACGTTTGATTTCAGTTTCACTTGTTTTCACACACCACTTATCTGTAATCTTAGAATTAGTCAAAAACAATTATATTACATATGTACACATACTTTTCTTATACTATAATAATTATATGCGTTTCAAATTTTCATCATTCTATTTCTTATTAATAGCTTTATATTATCTATGCATATGTGTACAGAAAATCATTATGACCTCTCTCTCTCTCTTTATATATATATATATATATATATGTATGTATGTATATATGGTTTTGTAAAATGTAGCCAATATATATATATATATATATATATATACACTGGTGTGAAAAATTAAGGACGAAGTCGAAAAATTAGCATATCAGCTGAACGAAGAGGCAGAGCGGACAAAAAGACCAATCAGGAGTTTAAGTAAGATGATGTACGGTAGCACATGCGCAGATATGCAGGTAGACGTAATGGGGGAGTGTCTGAGTAGTATAAAGCATGTTGTCGGTGTAAGATCAGTATTTCTGGCAAAGAGATTGCACGCCGTATAGCAGTTAAAATCCACCGAGTTGCTGCCTCAGCGAGAAATGGCGAATAATCAATCAGTTAAACGACATCTGGAAGCTTTTACCCGAGGTCGAATCATTGGGAAGTTGGAGGAAGGCCGCAGTGTGACAAGTGTGGCTGCAGAGTTCGGAATTGCTCACAGCATCGTTTCACGACTTTGGAGACAATTTCAAACTACAGGAACAGCTATCCGGGGGTTCAGTAGTGGTCGTTCACGAGGAACCACACCCGCAAATGACCGGTACATTGTCTTACAGGCCAGAAGAAACAGGCGGCAGACCGGGAGAAATCGCTAGACACACGACACAGGTGACTGGACGACCGATATCGCGTTTTACCGTGGCCAGAAGACTGCACGGTGGTGGTCTGTTTGCACGCCGCCCTGTACGGTGTGTACCTTTAACGCCTGCCCATCGGAGAAGCGTTCTCTGTGGTGCCAGGAATACCGGAATTGGAGAGACAATGAATGCGGACGAGTACTCTTTACAGATGAGAGCAGATTCAGTTTGAGCAGCGATTCTCATCGCATACTCATCTGGAGAGAGCCAGGAAGCCGCAATCATCCCTCGAACATCATTGAAAGGGACAGGTATGAAGGTCGCGGTGTTCTCGTTTGGGGAGGCATCATGCTTGGTAGTCGTACAGACCTTCACATCTTCGACGCAGGTTCAGTCAACGGGACCCGTTATTGTAACGAGATTCTTTTTCCATATGTGCGTCTTTTTAGAGGCGCTATGGGTCTGCAGTTCCTTTTATTGGTAGACAATGCACCATGTTATCGCATAGTAGCACCCGAACAGCTCTTAGAGAGTGAGGATATTGAACGTATGGATTGGCCGGCACGATCTCCGGATCTCAATCCCATCGAGCATGTATGGGATTTTCTAGGCAGACGCTTGGCAGCTCGTACCTTACCACCAGTAACGATTCGGGAGCTTCGATTGGCGCTGCAAGACGAATGGGCAACAATGCTTCAGCAACTCATTGACATCCTCATTCTCAGCATGGGCAGACGCTGTAAAACCTGCCTACCAGTCATGGGAGATCATATCCCCTACTAAAGACCGGATGTTTCTTGCTGGACACCCATCGCAGCGATTTCGGCTTTCAGTCGCATTGCGCTCCATGCTACTTTTTCAATCAAGCTTCTTTTATCCATTTGATTTCTCTTTTAGTAAGTGTTGCTTACATTACACATGTCCTTACGTATTGGGGATCTTACGGTATTAAATGTGTTGATTTGGAAAGCTTTTGTACAAAGTTATATTGAAAAAACCGTCTCGTCCTTAATTTTTTACACCGTATATATATATATATATATATATATATTTTATATACCAGTGTATATATATATATATATATATATATATATATTGCTACATTTTACATTTTGAAAGAGTAACTTTCATTGGTCATTCAGGCACTGTAATTATAAACACTTTATTAATTTGTTTATTAAATATTATTCTTTAATAAATTTATTTATTTTCAACAAATGTATTTAACCCTCTGAGTAGATTCCTTCCTCCTTAAAAGTTATTCCGAAAGCGTTTTACTCTTATTTTGCTATTGCCTTCAAAAATGCAACAAACTTCAATTATTCCGCCCTTTTAGAACTTGGGAGGTCGAACGGGGACAATTTTATGACCTAGTTCGTTTCCTTTGTCAGGTAAGAACCAAGAGATCAATCGTTTACAGCTAGCTGTTAAGTTGCCTTGGGCAATCTTGAATGAAAACCGTAATTCGGTACTCTGTCGTTTCCCCATAGATTCAGTTACAGTAAAATTAAAACAAAATGCAGGGTAAAAAAACATGAAAAAATAAATGGCGTGTTAAAAGTTGTAAAATAGTTATATATTCTTCATACAAAATTTATTTTTTGTCATTTTTTAAAAAATTAAAAAGAAATAATTTGGTATTGCGATTTGAACCAGAAAAAAGCATCCTGTATTCATTTTTGAATATGTGAGAGTAAGAAAACGCGCTCCCTTTCCTGTTTCTACAGTTACAAATTATTTACATTATTTTAATGCGTTTATTACACAAAAAAAAAGTGTTAATTTTATGAGGTAAAATGTGCGATCTAAAAGCCCTATCTCATCTTTTTTTAAACATTAAGAAAATAAATGGTGCATATTTATGAAATAAAACACATCTTTCTCTATTCAATTATATTTTTAATTTAGAGTAACATAAAAAATGATTTCAATACTTTTAATTTATTTAAATTTAAATCATATAAATGACATTTTTATGTTAACTGAATATTTTACGGAAAAAATCTAAATTTTTTTTCATTCCTAGTGCTGAATTTTCGAACTCCTTGTATTAATAAAAATATATTTTCTACATCGGCATTTGTGATGGACATAACACACACATTCAGTCAATAATTTTTAATTTTAATGGGGGATATACTTCTTGAAATGTGCATGACAGTACATCTAACCATTTTCTACTCAAGTTAAATTTCTTATCTTTCTGTTTCTTTTATTACAAGAAAAAATGTCACACATCGATAACTACATTTTCACACAATTCAGTCATTACAAATTCTTTGTGAGAAAAATTCTCCCTAATTATATTTTGTCTTTCAAAACAGTACACTTAAAACAATTTTGTTCAGTGAAGTTATAACCTACAGTTCCACAATGTATTCATACCAAATTTTAATAACAAATTTAACACTCTCTTGTAAATGTATCCTGTATTAAATTTTTCAGTATACACAAATATTTACTGCTGTAGGGAAGATATAGTATGAGATGTGGTGTTCGGTTGTGAAAGAATGTTTTCGTACGTGTAGACTATTTTTGAAAATTTAAATATCACTGAAGCTGATCATATAACTGCAAATGAGCCTTATTTTAATGTGTGCTGTTATCAAAGTAAAACACTTTACAATATTAAACAACCTATTGGTTTATTCTCAATATCAAACTATTCGCAAAAGGGCTTACAATTTCTATTCAAATTGTAAAGAAACTGAAATATAAATATATCTTACTGCAGTCAAAAATATTCAAAATATGTAAGTGTCCTATTTCCCCACTTATTTCTGTACATTTTAAAAAATGTAGCTGAATGCAATTTTTTATATTTATAAACGAGGCATAACAGCTCACACACTCGTAAAAATGTATTTATCATTTTTAAATATACTACTATAAAACGCATATGGATTGTAAGATTCAGTTGTAAAATCCTAAAAGCTTTTAGAGGAGCTAAAAACATGTAATTTTGGATTGATCAAATTTTTAATAAAATACACAAATATACATGTTATTAAGCAAATACATTTAAAAAATCAAACTTCCTTCTGAAATAAACGTAATTGAAAGAAAAATGTTTAATTGCAAATGAGTGGAAATACATGTTTAACTAAGGGGTATCCCTAAAGTGAGGTAATCCTCAAACTTAAGACTCAACTCAGTGGCACAGCAATCCATGAGGGCCAAGAACTAC
This sequence comes from Trichonephila clavipes, assembly GCA_019973935.1. Classification (NCBI taxonomy): domain Eukaryota; kingdom Metazoa; phylum Arthropoda; class Arachnida; order Araneae; family Nephilidae; genus Trichonephila; species Trichonephila clavipes. The sequence goes on from BMAU01001821.1 coordinate 35,010, forward strand.
TGTGCCCATCAGAATACACGTGACCATTGGATGCTGAGGTGCATGAACAGATGTCCCGATTTGGTGGTCTGTCTGAAGAGAGACCTTAAGTGTTTGAGACATGAAGCAACCTTGGTACTGATTTATCGACCCAATGTAGCAGGGATGAAAGGCAGAGTCGACCTTGCGCAGCCCGTTAATAGAACCACAGACCTGTGGTGTGTAAGCACTATACACTACCACTCGATCTTATTCGGTGAAAATAAAATTTAATGCTAGGATCTTATATAAATCCCTAATGAATGAGGGAGACCAAACTTTTTTTTTCTAAACTGTTTAGACAGAAATGGTTAAGAATGAACATTTCACAAGTTGCATAAATTAAAATTAACCGTTATAGTTTACATAAATTTTTAAGGGTGCAAAGGTGTATTTCGGCTGCACGAATTAATTTTAAAAGGAATACGGTTACGAAAAAGTAGTATAATTGTATCTTAAGTAGGGTTGGTTACCTTACATATTGTCAAACACAACAATGTATTGGAAGCCAATTCCACAATTCGTTGTTATAAAAATGTATGGAAAATTACAAGATTTATTTTTGCATTTGTAATTTATATATATATATAATTTTTCCTGGGAGCTTTAAAAGCTAGAGCGGCATCCGTCAAAACCGCGGTTCTCTCTCTGTTTTTCCAGATCGACCCTGACTAAGCCGGCTGCCATAGTAAGTGAAAATGCCGGATTTTGTTTGTCAAGATCATTTTATAGCAGACTGCATTTTTGATGTATTTTAGATGGTCGTTTTATATTTTCTACATCAATATCTTAGTGTCTGAATTTAAAATTACATAAAATTCTTGACATTCGCATCAATGACCATGATAATTTTTATTGGTATATGAATGTGTCATCAAACGATCACATGACTAATATTAACATATTATTTTAACCATTTAATTAATATTAAGTATAACATAACGCACACAAATTTTATGAACTTTAAAATAAATATTTCGAAAACTACTTCAGATATACTCAAAAATTTTCATTCCTACGCTTTAGCTTCTCAGTTTTGCTTCTATGTAAGAATTTATTGTAATTGTATATTCATCAATTTTTTTAGTATATTTTTTGCTCTTAGCATGCAGTTTTCAACTGAATTGTATGAAATCTTCGAAATATATTAAAAGATACCAAAGAAGCTATATAATAAAATTTGAAATTTTTATTATACTCAAACAATTGCTAAAACTTATGGTAAATAATTTTTAACTGTGCGATGCATTTTTTTTTTTCGAAATTTCAAATGGAATTTCTAACATAAAATTTCTAGCTTTATACGGTCGAGATTTCAAAAAATATCCAGATTTTAATTACTTATTCAGTTAGCCTTTAAAAAAAAAAAAAATGTTGAGGTATTTTGTATAAATAGATATTTTTGAACAATAATTCGAATGTTTTTGAATAGCTCGAGTTTAAAATTGATTTTTATGTTTATTTATATGCATAAATGTCTACTGTAAATGTTTCCGTATATTTTTGATTACCATTTATTCAAACATTCAAGTTAAAAAAAAATGTGTGAAAATCTTCATTCATGTTGTCTTTGATGTAAACTGAAGTTCAAGCACTTAAAATTCAAATATAATTCAGTGTATTTTAACAATATATAATTATGCACTGTACTTAAACTTCCCTGAACACTTGGGCTTTGAAATCTAAAAAAAAAACTAATAAATCTTAATTAGTTTTTTTTTTTGTTATTATTTTTATTAAAATGTAAGAAAATGTTTCAAATGATTTGATGAAGTTTAAATTTATTCATTTTTAGTGGTTGGAAAATTGAAAAGATTTCAAATTTTAAAGAGTTTGGTGTTTTATTAATTTTTTCGGTATCTTATAATAAAATAATCATGTTTCAAAAACTGAAAGCTTTGATTAAAATAAGAAAAATGAAGCGAAAAATATACTTAAAAAAAAGATAATTTGTCTAACTATATAAAATAGCAGATTGCACTGACACGCCCCAACTTGTTACAGTTTCAAATTAATATGAAACCAAAAGGGAATTGTAACATATTTTACTTATGCGTTGGGACTTTTCAAAACTTTTAAAATACGATGTAACAAATAAACACTTCCTGGGGTCTAAAGAAATTTCCCCTCGATTTTTTACGATTGTCCCAGGGTCAAAACACGGGGTTTCCTGCGAGCCATAAAACTTCCTATCAGTGTCATGCTGTGTTGCTTCCACCGTCCCCAATTATCTTTCAAGATGTTAAACCTTTAAAAGGAGGAAAGGATTTCAGAAAAGTGCGGCTAATCCGCTTTTGAAAACGTTACTTGAAGGCAGAAAAATCCGTGCAGTGCATTTTCGAAGCATCTTTACACTGACGGAATTTTCCGTGTTATCCGGTTAGAGGGTTAATAAAAATTTCAAAGTGATCTTGGGAGTAGTTAACAAACTGAGTTAGTTTTAAAAACACACATCTTGGCTTGATGTTCTGTAATTTACGTACAATGTATTAGTTTTAAAAACAGACATCTTGGCTTAATTTTCTGTAATTTACGTATAATGTATAGTTACCAAATGTAAGTATGCATGTTTTTCATAATTTGAAGATTATGATGTAGTTATTTGATTTGTTAATTAATTGATTTGAGAGAGAAATATATGTTTTTAAATACTCTATATCAAAAGATAAAGGATCTTTAAATTACTGAGTCATTTATTTTATTGTTTCTAAAAAGCACAGAAAGGAAGTTAGGACAGGACTTTCGCAAATTATTTCTCATATTGAATGACTTATTATTTTGAATATCAATTCACATATTTTCTAAAACTATTTAAAAACTCAAATAATTTCCAAATAGGTACAAAATAAAGTAGTGTAGATAATGTGATTAAACTCTCACGTCTTATACACAATCCTTACTTCATGTACATATGCATTAATTAGGTTCTTTAAATGCTATTTTAAAGAGAAACACAAAAGAGAAAAATAGCACTTTTTAGATTTTATTTAGATGAAATAGTATTTAATTACATCCATAAGCAGAAAAAAAAATATGAAGATGGATTTTGTTTAAGACAGACATAAATGAAGTTCATGCACAGGTAATGAAATGGACAAAATGACTAAACCAAAATATTGACCAATTAAAAAATACAGGGTAAGCAAATAGGTATTAAATAATAGAATAGTTAATAAATTGCAGCAAATGATAAATCTCTCCTGAAAGTGATGCAGAGTTACATGTGACAAAGAAACAGTGGCGCACCCAAAGGGGAAAGGGGGGAGGGTTCGCTTCAATTTTAATTTTATTTTCGATTGATTATATTCCTTTGTATATAATGTATAAATTTTAATTAAGTATTTGTTATTAATAATTTTTATTAATTTATTAATTTGTTATTAATAATTTATTAATTAATAATTTATTAATTTGTTATTAATAATTTATTCATCATTTTGCTTTTTTCTGTTCTTACCCAGCTATCAATAAAACCAAATGAATATGCTTAGTGGTGTATCGGGGTATGATGCGAGTATGGTGCACTTATAACGCTCTGCAATTCCCCTCTTTGAAAAATTCCTGTATCCGCCAAAGCAATTTAAAGGAGAGAGAGAGAGAGAAGAGAGGTTTCAAACTTCATTTTGCCTAGCATTCATCAATTGTTGCATGCTATTTACGATATTTCTGGTTGCCCAGTTAAGAGGGGGGAGGGGATAATGCATTCCAAAAATGTTTTATTGATGAAAGGTGTGATAATCTTGCTGGGAAAAGAAGAATATCTGTAATATGTAGGTTGATAATAGATATACTACACATATGGCCTGAGATTATTTTATAACGAAGTCAGTTCAAAATACCCTGACCAAAACATTATGACCATCCCCATATTTTCTGAGACATTCGGTAAAACACATCTCTAGTCATCTACTAAAAACATGTGGCATCCATGCCAATGCGAATAATAGTTACTTTACAAGCCAAAGGCGGTGCAATGTGCTATTGAGTTGGTGGTAAGAACATTTTGGCTTTTTAGTGTAAGCATCATGAAGCGCAACATACCGACCATAAGTTATATTCAATATATTGGAGTATTTCAATTATATGCAGTTTGACTACATACAACTCTCGTAAAATATATAGCACTTCAAGCAAACAAATCCTGAGGTAACAGACGTTTTTCCGCGCGCAGGGAAACCAAATCCGATTGAGACAGCCAAATCTAGCTTCTCTTCAGATGTACCTAATGGTTTGGTTACCTGCCTTAAAACTGAAGTGAGATGTGTCACTGATTTCTCGGTTATATATGTATGTCAGTCTCTCTTCTGGCAACCTTAATGATCACATACTCAACCCTGGATGACTTTGAGGATTTTTTAAGGGTTAAAGTTTAATAGATGTTTTTAAGTCCACCATGAACATATCTTTGTGAAAAATAACGTGAACGACATTGAAAAGGTAGCACGAGTAAAAGCGGACAATGATTACGTAAGCTTAGTTTTGCCAGTCGCGTAATCATGAATCCTACCTAGTATTTCCACACAATTTTTTCCCAGATCCTTCATTTCAGCAATACACGTTTATTTCAGCTTTTATGACTATCAATGCTTTTATACAGCCGCATTCGTTCTGGAGAGGTAGCGGCCTATTGCTCCGAATGCTAATCGCAAATGTGCAACTGCGTTCTAGGCAAACTATTTAGATGTACGATATTTCAAAATGCTGTTGATTAAATCTGAAAACTTATTAATATCACACTCAAAATTGACAAAAGCAACACCACCTTCTATACATCTACATAACTCTAATTTGGGGGGGAAGGAAGAGGTGGCTTTGAGCCTGGCAACATTTAACATGCATCAACCTGTCTAAACTGAAGTCTCTTAATGGCACCGCTGTTACAAATCACGACTCTATGGATACATTGATGGCTACACAAATTCGTAATCATGGTCACTCAAGTACTAGACGGCATATATTAGAGGTGTTTCAAAAAACTGCAATGCCCAAACGAGAAACGATAGAATCTCCTCAAATGTTTTTTTTAAATTCAGCCAATGTTATTTGTGTTATAGAAAAACCTATATTATGTTCATTAACTAGATTTGAAAATTTTGTCGTTTGCATACGTAAGTAAGGGAACTTAAAAGTAGAATTGTAGATAATAGGATTAATTGTTGAATGCAAATATTTCAAGCTTTATTATATACTTTTTGTCTTTGTTTACATTCTTTTTTAAAAAAATATATTGTGTACTTTTTTATATAATTTACATTGGCAAAAGCCAGGAAATTTTTTGTCCGGAATTTTATGTTAAAATACATTTTTAAAGTTCGATATTACTTGGATTAAATGTTAGTTTCTATATCTTTTTGTGATCATTTTACCCAGAATGTATTGTCATAATTTTATTTTCAACATATCATATGAGCTCATCGGTTGTTTTTATTAACTAAAAATACAATTCGAACTTTTAAATTGGTTATTATATTTTGTGGTGTTTTTTCTCTTAAAAAGTCTAATACGCCTTCTTAAACATGTTTAAATTTAATGTACCACTGTAAAAAGGGGTAATTTAATTCCTTATAAACAACATGCTATTTTACTGCTTTGGAATAATGTAAGTTGCATCTTTAAGTTTGACTCATAATGGATACTATATAATATGAGTTAAAGTAAAATTCCCTGATATTTGTATATTTTTATTTAAAGCAACTTCCTTTCGTAGATTATTACTTTCCACATTGACATGCAGGAAGGAAGGAAATCTGACCCAAGCAACTTGTCACCTCGGAGCTTCTGGCCATCTATCATATTCGATTCCAATTTCGAAAAGCTTTTGACAATCCGTGCGGATTGCATTCCTGTGTTAGGAGAGAGGCCGCAAGGATATTAATCATTATCTGGAATGCGCTGAACTTATTTTGAATCTAGACCGGTACCTTCTTGACCAGCCCTCAGACATTCCTATAAGAAGTCAGTAGAATGTTTGATATTGCAGATAAACTATTTTCTTTTTCTTTTTGAATGTATGTGATGTCATATGAAACCTGAATTCAGATAATGGAATTTCAGTTTTACGTAGTTTCGAGTCTCAACATGCTATATTACTTTGGGTGTACTTACTAAAAACTTAGGATAAATATGACATGGTGGAAAATGTGAAATAGCTATTTTAAAAAGTTCAATTAATTCCTTTACGTTATCCCGTTTCATTTTCTGAAGTTTATTTATTACATGTCTGTAAAATATTTTGTGAATCATTAATTATTGTTATACTTCAGCAAAATGATAAAATTAAATAAATATTTAGAAAAATGTGAAAAAAACTACATGGTTACAAAGCAAACATGGCAATATATTTCACGAAATAAAATATCCTGTTAATTGCTCTAACCCCTCAGTGAGCTCGATACCCTCGAATTAATAAATAAAGAAAGAAGTAAAATATCAAACAGTGACTTTTTTAATCATTTTTTGTTGAATGTGTTCAAAAACAATTATTTTAACACAAGAGTGCCTGAAAAAATGCACATTTTTTTCACATATTTAATCTAATGTATCAATAATATTAATAAAAGTTATACTTAAATAAGATGGTTAAAAATTCATTAAAATGTTTCCTACCGAATTCTGTTATAATAGCATTCTATAATATTTTAAACACCTTATAAATTAAAGTGATATTTTTGGAAATTGATGTTTTTCTGCATTATTGTTTCTTTTTGGAAAATGTAACTATATATATTTTATATTGAAACACTGCGTACATTATTTTTCTTGCGGTAACACTCTCTTTGTGGCAAAATTGAGTTTTACACAGATAAAGTACACTCCCCAGCGTAAACCCAAAATATAATATTATGACATCCATAGAAGATGATGACAGGGTTACCAAGTTGGCTACTTTATCATTCTTAGCGATACATTTGGAAAATAATATGATATCTTCGAGAAATCGTCAAAAAAAGTATTTAGGTTCGAACTTTCTAGAAATTTCCTTTAGGTTTTATCAGCGGTCTTCAAACTTAGTTCCACGGAACCCTAAGACATTCTCAAGGGTTCCATGAGTCCACAATAAAAATATGAAAATAATAACCCAGATAATATGTTTTCAAAATAAATCCACGTTCTCTATGAAGTTTGTATAACTTCTGTTATTTAAAGCTCATCCCAGTTATGAAAAATGATGCAATTTGTAATACTTTTTAAACATTTATTATAAATTTAAAAAAAAGAATATTAAAACGGGTTTTTTTATAAGTACGTAACTTTTTTTCATGGGTAGAAAAAACACACGTTTATTAAAGGAGAGGGAACTACTTATCGACACATCAGAATATTCAGCGTTAAAATATACATTTGAGGAAGAACGCCTCAAACATTTTGAGCTAAAAAATCGTGTAAAATACACAGGACTTCTCCCTCAGCTGTAAGCATTTTGATGTCATTCTGAATAGTTTATGTAAGTGAAAAACATTTCGCTTAACGTATGTGGCAACTAAAACAACAAATTAAACACACAATATAAAATGCCACGATAAATAAATACAATATTCCTTGATTTAGGTATTTTTTGTAACTGAAAGTATATATCCCAGTTACTAAATCTAATGCGTGGGACATGGGATAATTGGATCACAAAATAATGTTATATTGAGTAGATTAAATTTAAATCACATTAAATATTTTGGATTTCAAGTAAAATATATTTTTTTCAATTGTATTTGCAAAATAATATATTCTTTTACGCATGTGTATGGAATGGGGTTCCCCGAAGATATCTTATACTTTTAAAGGTTTTTTGAACCGAAAAAGTTTAAAGATTTTTCTCGAAGAGTGCTTTATCAAGATCTTCGGAACAAAATTCGGTGCAGTTTCAGAAAGGTGTTCAGTCGTGTGCATTATTATTGATAATAGAAAGAAGGATTTTTATCTGTTTGTGTTCCTGCTGTAGTGAAACGTTTTAGAGAGCCACTCCTGGCACATTGTTAAGCTTGTTTATAAAGAGTGTGTTTTGCACTATGGTCAATAGTCTGGTATATTTCCTTGTGTATATATGTTGAATTATATTCGCGTCGTCTTCTGTTCACTCTTGTTCATAGAATAATACACTGCTGGACAATTGCTAAAGACGGATCACAAATTGCTATGTAGCATAACATTAAGCGAGACATGAGGCCTAGTAGGATAAAATATAGTTGCCACACTGTTCAGACATTAGAATAAAGAATATTTATTGTTCTGGAAAGTACAAAAGCTGTGAAACATCTGAAAAAATGTTCATTTGATCTGCGTACGGAGAAATGGAACAATGCATCTAAAAGTCAGCAGGCACCTTAAAGAAAGGTATCAGTACGGGATATGTCCACCGTGGAGTGTGATGCAACATTCCACACGTCGTACCATACTTTGCACAACATTATCCAGCAGCTGTTGAGGCAATTTATCTCATTCCTCTGTGAGTGCACGGATGAGGGTGTTCTTATTTGTCGGAAAATAGTTTCGACCAGCAACTTGCCTCCCCAAAGCATCCCACACATTTTCAATGGGGTTTAGATCTGGAGAACGCGCTGGCCGTACGATACGTTGAATACCCTCGTTGTCTAGACAATCCTGAACAGCGAGTGTTCGATGACATGTTGCGTTGTCCATAAAAACAAATTTATCACCGACAGCACCACGGAAAAGACGAACATGAGGAAATAGAACTTCATCCATGTATCGTTGGCCCGTCATAGTCCCATTCGCAACCACATGTAGGCACGTGCGGCTATTGATCATGATGTCGGCCCACACCATGATACTACATGTCGGATATCGGTACTTTTCCTGGATATTTTCTGGACGATAAACAGTACCACTCTCGTGCCAGATCAGTTGGCGTCTACAATCCGATGACAGACTGAACCAACTCTCATCTGAGAATAGTATGCATGCCCAGTCCTGTTCAGTCCAATTGTGATGCTCACGACACCATTTCAAACGGGCAGTATGGTGCTGTCTGGTCAATGGGACACACACAACAGGTATGAGTGCGTATAGTACTCCTCCCCTCAAACGTCTGGCAACAGTTTTTCGGGAGATCTGCTTTCCTGAGGCAGCAAGAAACTGATTTGCCACCTGCTGAGCTGTGGTGCGCCTGTTCCTTTTTGCTGATAGGACGATATATCTGTCTTCTGTAGGCGTCGTACTTCTAACACGACCTCCTCCGTGCCGTCTACTACACATTCCAGTAGTTTAAAGGACTTCCACAGCCGTGAAACAGCTGTGAGCGATGTCGAACTTCCTGGCAACATCTGTTATTTTTCGCCCTTCTTCGATCTTTCCAATAATTCGGCCACGCATAAAATCATCTATGTGATGTCGGGAAGACATGCCAAAAATTTTAAGTTCGTCTATTAAATCTTTCCTGTAAAACTTTGACTTGAAACAACAACTGTCCACACGCGTCAAAACCTTTAAAGCTCTTATGAACGCTATCACGTGTTGAGCAGACGTGGAAAAAAGTTTGCATACTCATACTTCTTCTTACTACTCTCCCGCACTTATTCTAATTTTCCACATTTTGCTTCCTTTCATTTTGTGGTTGCTATGGATGATAGTGTTATCCGTCCTTAGCAATTGTCCAGCAGTGTATGTTATTATCCAAATAATTAAAATCATCGGATATTTTGCTCTTTCGTAATCCTTGAAAAGTATTCTGAAATATCTTCCCAATGATATTAAGTGCATAAAAATATAGAACGTTTGGAGATAAAATCCTGTTTCTTTACCTTATTTCAGAATATGCCTTCTTAAATTAAAATATTCTGATCATATATTCCATCCACACAATGTAAATCAACTTTTTCTTGGAATAGTGAAACGCGCGTTTTTGTTGACATTAAAAATGAAATACACACACAATATATATATATATATGAAATCTGATAGTTTTTAGTGAACGAAGGCAATTATTTTTTTTTAATTTGTAATATTACGCATTTAATAAATTTAGCATTTTCAAAACTTTTTCATGTTTGTTGCCATTTAATTAACTTTTCAATTTCTCCTCCCCTTTTTTCTTTAGTTCAGTTGTTAATTAAATATAAGAATTTGTGAGTGATTTTAAACTTATAATTTAAATTTAAAATCCCATTAATATATTCAATTAAAACTAGAGCCTCATAAATACCTGTTATTTTTATTGTTTTTGTTTTAAATAATGATGAATTTGTAATGGTTTCACTGAAATCAGTGTAATGAATACAGTTAAAATACTCTGAAATGCTAAGAATACAGTATGTAATATTATTGTGTGGGACTTTCATATGTTCAGCGATGTGCAAACATTTTAAACATTATGTTACGTTACATTATTTCCAAAATATTCTCATTTATTTTGCACCTGTATAGAAATATATTACGGTAATGTTTTTAATGGGCTAATGAATTAGAAAACTATTGGAACTGGAATTACAAAAAACTTCAGCCAAAATATAAATGCTGATGTGGTTCAAGTGCCCTTGGAATTTTATGCAACTGCGGCGATATAGATTGGAGCAATAACGAGGATTATATTTACTGAACCGCACATTTCATTATACTATAATTATCATAAATATACTGTATTGATACAATTATGTATATAAATTCATTGAAGCATACCATTACTAGTACTTATGCTTGATTGAATCTTTAAAAGAGTCCCATCTATTTGGGAGTCCATATCCTAGTAACTTCGTAATTGAATATCTTAATATTGACTTCGTTCTTGCGAGTGGATATCTGATAAACCAAAAGTATTTGGTACTATTAGTGTAGCTACACAGCTTCAAAGTATTTAGTTGTTACATTTTATTTCCCTCCTGTATAAATTTCGAATAAAAGTAAAATAATAGAGCTACTGACTCAGCAGTAAATGCTTCAGTTAATTTTGAAATCCCACTTGAATACAGTTTTTAGAATCATGAAATTAATTTATCCATGCGTTAATTTGAGTTTAATATACGGATTATTTGTTACGTAATTTTCCTGAATAAAATAATTATTTACTTAATTATTGAACCTTTTGTTCGATGTTTCCTTTAGTTGTTGTTTGATATAAAATCTTAATTTACTTCCTCACTGTTCAATGATTTATTATTAGGTATTTTCCATTCGGAATAAAATTAAATGATTTACTTTCAAATACATTCAAATAATCAGATTCAAATGAAGTTCTCAGCATTTATATTCTCGCATACATTTATATTATATATATATGCAAGAGGTCCATAATGAAACCAGAAACTTGTAACATGGCAGTTCAGTATGAAACACATATTGCATTAGAAACTATAGCACATATAATTGCTGACCTTTAATATCCTGCCTTAAGATCTGGTGTACAAGAGAAAGTTTATAGGTAAATTCCATACCATATTTTTGAAGAAACTTTTGAGAATGACACAAAATAAGTCAATAATATCTGTGAGATATTTCTCACTAGCACTGCTTAATAGACGTAACTCCCTGTCTTCCATCACGAGTCGTTGAACATCCACCAATTTCGCTGCAATATACTTTCGTTCCTCCCAGCATAAATGGTCAATGGTAATATTACTTAAACGTCATAATCATATTTGTTAGTCCTTAGATAATGATTGGGTCTTTTCCTAACTCCTTCAAAGACCGAAATCTTCTAGAATATTGTCAACTGTTTTGTAAAGAACTTCCCCATGAACACATATTTCAGGACATTTTCTGTAGCATGGTAGTAACTATGATTCCAGTTCACTTGTAGCAACTTCATAGTAGATTTTTTTAGCTTGAAGGCACAGCTACTATAGTTACATTATTTAAACATATCAGTATTTTTTTATTCATATATATTAGATCACACTCTTTATATATTTATCTTGGTGGAATTTCAATCGTTCATAAAATACATTTTAAAAGGCTCAATTGAGCAGAAATTTCATATATATGCTTATTTTAGATGAAAATACAGTAATTTATTATAATTAATAAACATTATTTGATTAAAACTAATTATTCAAATAATTACAAATACAGCCACGTAGGGATCATTTTTGGTGACATAGCGACCCTTTTAGTAACTTGTGTCAAACTTGAAAAATATTTTTTTCTCACATTTTTAAAGCGCTCATTTCAGCTGAAATTTTCTATACACGAATGTTTTGGGTACAAATACGGTACTTTTATTATATTTTGTTACAATTAATTTACTGAAACGAATTATTTAAAGAATTACAGATACAGCAACGTTGGTTTCATTTTAAGTGACTTGGGTCAAACTTTGTAATTTTTTTTCTTACATTTTAAAGCATTAAGTTGAATTGAAATTTTATATATACGATTGTTTTGGATGACAATACGATACTTTAATGATAATGAATAAAAATGAATTACCACTTAATACTATGATTCTGTCCTATGTATATACATATTTATATTAAATGTAACTATTTATTAAAAAGTAGCTAAAATAAATTTTTCTTTATTGATCTAAGTAGGAATTGAGTTTTTTTTATGTTTCTTGTTCTTTACATAAAGCCGTATAATAGCAGTTTGATGAGCATACTTTTGCTCTATTCAAAATTCCCGTTGAATCAAGGTATGCTATTTAGTAATGCGATGGTAGGGGCTAGGAGTTGCAATCGCCTGAAGAGTATTTTGAAATCCACTGTACAGTGCCACAAGGGGTATTTAGAGATGGGGTAATAATGGTCTAGGGAATTGTTTATAGTTTGATCAGGTTCGTTTGTGCCTGTGGAAGAAACTCTCTTGAAGGAAGCGTATCTCGACATTTTGGACATTTCATTGCAGCCAAAGTGATGGTAACTGTCCAAAGAGAAACTGCTGAAGTTGCAAGAGGCTTGCGTCTCTCTCTAGGGCACCTAGATGTGCGGGGGAGAGAGAAAAAACACTCGTCATGATCCAAATAATATATTTATTTCCACACAAAGAACAGACACAATTGCAACTGATATTAACAGGGGAATACCTCAAAATTAACTGAGAAAGTGGAACAACGAGAGTAAAACGTGAGTGATTAGGAGACTATCAAACTTTATCGTTACCTTAATTAAGGATCTGACATATCATCTAATTTAATTTAACCTCAATTCAATATTAGTGAACAATTGTCACTTTAAAGTTTTCTCCTAATAACAATCATATCACTATAATTCTAATATTATACCTTCAGTAGCAATCTCACCTGGCTCGAGTATATCTTCTCTCTCAAGCTAAACAACATCGCCTACTTATAGTAAGTTGATATAAGTATTATGATTATCTTCTTCCGAAGACTTGGTTGTGAATAACGCGAGTTGATATCCCAAATATTTCCTAAGAGGATTAGTTGGAAAAACGCGTATAGATCTGTCACAAAGTTACAATTAGATCGTGCTCTTATCCATACCACATGATACATGAAAACGTGATTCACTGATATGAATGCAAAGGAATGTAAATGGCCTGCTGAAAGCCTACAATTTAATTCCATATAACATTAGTGGGACGGATTAGAACGACAACTGCAAACTAGACTTTTATTTCAATCGGTGACAAAACAAGCAAGTGTTCTATAAAAATTGTGAGCAAATCTGCAACTGTCGGGAACCTAGTGCATATTTTGCCCGTAAAGAAACATCTGATACTACAGCAGTGTTTCTCAAACTGAGGGGCGCGCCTCCTGGGGGGCGTGATAAACCTACAAAGGGGGGGCGAGCATATCGAAAATAAAGATTTAAAAAATTATTTACTAGAATGAAATAAAACCAAATACTTTCTGACATAATAAAAATATACACATTTACACGGAAATAATATATATATATAATATATATATATATATATATATATATATATATATATATATATATATATATTATCTGCGATTTTACATCATCAAAAATTAAAGCTTCTACTTCAAAACCTCATTTTTTAGCTATCTTTCATACTATAACCAAATAAAAAAAACGTTTTATTCGATTTGCTGTAATCCCATGATGAGAGATTTTTTTATTACGTTTTCTTTTCAAAGCGAAAATGCTACTCTTTCAGAGGAAAGACAAAACTCAGACCCATAATCAAAAACATTTTTAGGAAGATAAAAAGTTCATCACTGTTATATATTATTGCCATCAGCTGTAGGCAGCAGAATGTATTTGCTGTGGTTTGACCTTCGAGCTTACTTGTACTGTTACTTGTCCCTGCTCTTATGTATTTGTTTTTTCATTTAGGGAAGTTTGAAGGATTACTAAGCAAATCATAATGAAAAACGTTTTACATAATTTTTTTAGAACATCCATATTGTAATAAATACACTTTTAATCCGGGAGCCGTCACGCCGAGCACAGAGTGCACAAAATCGTTAATTCTGGCAAAACTGTTTTATTGTTACCAATGGCCCTGAACACTATCTTCCTGTTTGACAATCTTAACGTGAACTAATATATATATATATTTTTCACTTATCTCCCTCTTTTTTGTGAGTGACAGACGTTTTTTTACGATCATAAGGTACTTGTTTTGTCTGAGTTCCCGGTGTGATAACTTTTTTTTCCTAAATATTTTCTGTGTCCTTGAAAGTAGGTGAGTATATATTCTCTTAATTAAATTATTCAATGGAATTGCGGTTTTTATTGTGTACTATAAAAATAATTATAAAAAAAAAGATTGGGGTTACTCAATAACCCCGCTCGACATTTAGTATCGAGTGTGCACCTGCTACAGGGTTAAAAAATGATGAAGTATTTTCGCTTTAAATATTAAAAATAATACAATTATTCTTCATCAGAATTTTTTTTTGTTGTTTACTATTCAACATCACACACAATTCTAAATGCTAATTATTTGAGGCTTAAAATTAAAGTTCGCTTAAAACTAATTATAATTTGAGCAATCATTTAAAAAAAAATCATTTTACATTTTTGTAAATATCGTCGTTATTTTCTTATATCAATGAATTTTCTTATAAATGTGCAAAGAGCGGGTACTTCTGCCGGTATACATTTAATGTATCAGTGCTGCACAGAGTATTTTATAACTATTTAATTAATACTAAATTAAGAACAAGTTTATTAAGTATTAGCGACTTCCATGGGCTTGTCGTACAGAACAAAGTTTTTCAATTGATTGATTGAATATTAACGTTGCACTGTTCAGCTACACGAGGGCTTTGGGCGACGGATCACGTAATTTTGAACCATGGTCAAGTGACGTGGACGACAACTGAGCTGGCACCACCTCTCCTAACTACCACACCACACCAAAGGGAGGACGTTTCAGCTCTCGACAGATTTAACGAGCATCGCTGCCCTACACGGCGGGACTTTAGTGGTAGTGGGCTAGAACTCATGACATACCTGCCATGGTCCAATACCCTAACCACTGGGCTACCGCATCGCCGCAAAGTTTTTCAAAGGAATGCTTGTGATTAGAAATTGACCCTCTGAGTTCTTTTTCTACATTTAGGTAGTATCTATAATTTGTCTTCTAAGCAACCACCGCATTTTACAATATGTTCCAATTTAAAAATTAGAGAAAGGAAAATTAACATAATTATCCTATTACTTATTATTTTTTTTTGCTTAAAAGTAACATATATAAAATTTAATGCTTATGTCATGAATTTGTACGGTTTATAATCAAGATTGTTGATTTAGCGTCAAAGTGCATTATTATTGCATTCAGTACATTATTAATGTATAAAGGAGGTGAGACAAAAATTGTGATTTAAAAGGGGGGCGACAGTATTGAAAGTTTGAGAGGCACTGGACTACAGCAATTTTTCTCAACCACTGACTACGAGTAATTTTCTACTTAACTGTGGGAAAGGCAAATCATACACACGTTGGATGTCATATAGTACATATATATTTTGATGTTTAAAATATTATATGTATTCATATGATATCTATTTTATCAATTTTGGCAGATTTTAATTATTTAAAATGTTCCAATCTCTAAGTGTGAACTTCTTGTGAAGTATTATTATTTTTGCACATCCATAATTTGTAATCATTAATAAGGCTTAGAGAGGGCAAATATTCATTCATCATTCTGATCTTTATAAATAGTACACAGAAAAAAATTGCCATACGTAGAACACAGTTCATATGTTATGTTACGAATATTTTTTTTTCAATATCTACTGATATTTTTTTAATAAAAAAAAATCCTAAAACATGAGTTATTTTCTTCATTCTTTGTTCTACAAACACTACTGAAACAAGATTAAGGTATCATTAACATCCTACAAACAGCAAATACAGAACTTTTTATAGTATAATAATTATTTTTCTTTCGTTTAATTTGATTTTAATGATTTCCAAAAATATTTATCAATAAAATATAGTAAAATATTAAATTTATTCACACACACACACACACAAATGATCAAATATAATAATTATAATTACCAAATATATTTTATGAAGACGAACACATTGAATTAATTTGCCAAAAAGTTACTTTAAAAGAAAAATCAGAAATATATAGCCATAATACACCAGCTTATATTTAATTATATTCAGAATTTTCCTAAGACTAACGTTTATATACATGTATGTAACAATCCTAAAACGAACTGATAAACCCTTATTTAAAACCTCTAGATACTGAAGAAAATATAGAGTTAAGTGCACAAGAAATGTATATTTTTTCTCCGTACACAATAAAATGTTTGGTCAACAGCGGAAGTATAAATAACAGGAAGACAGGTGGCAGCAACTTTCTCACAGGCGATTTCTTTGATCGATGAATAGATTAGGAAGAATCTTTTTCTGATACTCAGTTCACCTCTTTGGGATCCTGCCAGAAACAAGATAATTATTTGGGTTGGTTTATTCATTGATGGAGGGGAATTTCGGCTCCGACATTTCTGGTTTTTATAGTTTTAAAGAGATACGGAAAATATTGTCGGGAGAGTATAATCGGTACATAATTTTCTTTCCTATTTTAATCATTTGATACTTATCATACTTTTAAATATTTGATAAATATTTATAAAAGACAAATTAAATATAAACAATTAAAGATTTAGTTTTATTTTTCTCAAATATTTGCACAAAAATATGCGACTGCGACCGGAAGTGTTATTTCGAAAAATACTTATAAAAGAAAAATTCTTTTGATATTTAATTTCACCTGAATTTCAATATACATATAAAGTTTAAAGTGCATTTATAATATTATTACAGTATCAAAATTTTAAATGCAAAAATCAGAAAAAAAATTAAATGTTATCAAAATATTGGTTCTATTGATCGAGTTTGATTGATCGTAACTCTGGAAATAAAAGGAATTATTTAAAAATCATTGTACAGGCTATGCCAGAATGTCTTAGGTATGTGTAGCAAAACAATTTTTTTCTGTGCACATATTTTCCACACAAGAAGAGTTATTTGAAAATAATTCATTTTTATTTGTTTGTCAAAAAGTATGCATTTAATTTTTTTTTTTATTATTGCTTTCTTAAAATATTGTTATGTCTATGTCCTAGCTTAATTGACAATATAAAAAATGCATCCATTTGTATATTTTTGAAGTATTTCTGTTCCAAATGTAGACGAATACCTTATTATATATCTAGTATACAAAAGCAAAATAAGATACCAAGTGAAAAAGTTGTAAAACCTACAATGCTAAAGAAATATGTTCAGGTTCAAGGGACACAACAAATGTATTTCCAAAAATAGTATTTGGAATAAAATGGAAACGTATTATACTTTCTGAGCTGTCACTTAAAAATTCCACCGATTTAGGGTTAAGCAATGCTTTATGGATCTATCTTCCCCATACAGCAGGACTTTTCAACATAATAGAAAAGAATAGATCAATGTTGAAAAGGTAATTCTATTTCTAACACACGCGGGTGATAAACTAGACAGCAAAGCAAAATGAAATTAATAAAATAGAACAGTAATTTTTCTTTCATAGAGAGGAATAATAAGAAAAAAATTCCACAGAAAAAAATTAGGACATAAAAATTTACATGTAATAATAAATCCCAGAGCAAATGCAGACATGCATCTTATACCAAAGTCCCAGACAAACTGATGGAAAAATGGACGTGTTAGCACAAAAAGAAAAAAAGCAGAGGCACCATCTAGATAGTGATTTTGCAATTAGACTAAGTACGAAAGATATTTTAAAATTAAACTAATCATAAGATATTTTAAGTAAATTAATAATGTATAATAAGAAATACAATAAGTATAACACAGAAGTATACTTAAAAATGAAGGTACTTGGATAATTGTATTCAAAACAAATGTTATAAAATTTAATATAATTACTTTGTTTTAATATATTATCAGTAAGTAAACCTTTGTTTCTTTATACAGAATTTAAGATTATATTTCTAAATATTGATAGGTGTTGGTTACTACACCAGAAAGAATTTTTATAATTTTTAAAATCAAACGAGTATCTTTTATCAAAAATATTACTAATTAGCAAATTATTATTTGCATTTCTGAATGTACAAAAAGTTAGTTGACTCATTGTTATAATCGGTATTTAATAATTTTAAATAATGGTGATAATAATTAAAGCTCGAAACAAAATCTACTATATAACTAAATATAATTAAATCGTTTATGTATCTAAAAAAGTAAAAATATTCGTAACTTTTCCTCTCAATTTAATAAAAATGCAAATATTGTCTAAGCAGTTATTGGTAGGTCCACGCTGTGGTAAACTTTTCATTTGCTGATAATAAGAGTTATTGTGGAAAATATAAGTTTATTTCTTTAATACTAATTAAATAATAGAAATATATTTATCATATTTTATTATCGTACTCAAATATATTTGCTAAATGCCATTTTAAGAATCTTAAACATGTCATGTGTGTCTATGGAGTTAAATAAATCTTCTAAACCATAGGAATAAATATAAATATGCATGAATTGTTGTTGGGAAATATTGTTATACTTGTTATATATTGTTACAATTTATAAATTATTAAATAAATAATTTATAAATTGGTATGATTTTTTTCAATACTACTTAGGAAATAAAATTATGTATGTTTTGCAATTTTAACTAAATATATTGATTTTTGATATATTTACATAATTATATTTTACATTTAGTAAATGAAAAACACACGTTTTAATTTTATTTACTTATTAATATTTTTTTTTGGAAAATTACGGAAGTCCATAGCCAAAAGCCTTTGAGTAGCTGGACAGCGCTACATTAATATATTCACTCCGAATAATTCTGAGTGTATTCGTGTTTGAGTAATATACCTCAAATATAAAATATTCATTTAATCAGAAATATGTTTGCAGAAATCTCCTCCAGTTTCCATTTTAATGAACTATAGCAGGGATGACGAACCAATGGTACGCATGCCATTGATGGCACTTGACTGGATATTTTGGGCACGCCAAAACGATCAAAACAGTTTTTATTTAAGTTGAAAATAAAGTTCATCATGAAAGTATTCAGAACAAACACAAGTGAGCGGGCGTGGAGCAAAGTCTACGGGGTATTGTGTTTCGTAAGGTTTGTTATTGCATTTACTTAGTTTACTTACTTCTTGGACGACAATTGCTAATTATGCAAAATTTGTCTACGCATATCATAGTCAATTTCGTAAACACACAACTTTATTTTAAAGTTTATTTGTCTTATATTTATGATTTTAACTGTTATTTAACATGGCTAGTCCAGATGCATTAAACTGTTTGAAGAAGCTGGCTCACATGATATTTTAGCTATATTTTTTAATCTAGAGGTATTCTTTTTAGAGATGAATAACAGTAAAGACTCGCTTAAAAAGCCTTTGGCAGATGACTCCAATTCAGCATGCATTTTACTAAAAGTAACATCGTACACTTTTAATTTAAGTTACTTGTCATCTATAATCTGCTACAACAGAAGTCATACTAATGTTACTTTAATTTTAATTACGTGTAAAACTAAAACATTTACTACTATACAGTGCAAAATGCATTTTTTCGAAGTATGTAAAGAGTTTTGAGTTTATTAGTATATAGTTTTATTATTATTTTCCCAACAATTACAAGCCCACATTATTTGACCGACGTCTATACCTCGTTTAACATTTCTTTCTGAAAAATGGCACGTTAAGAAACTTGGTACCCTAAAAATCACAAACCTATCGTTTTTTTTTTTATTTTCATTTAATCTTATTCTTTGCATTATTATCTTTCGATTGATATATCACTTGTGCATGTCGGAAAGTTAGAAGTTGAATAAAACTTCATTTGAAAACAAATTAGGCAATTCAGCCACACACCCTTTTTGCTAAAAAATGCGTTATGATAAAAAAAATCTATTTTATAAATAGAAATAATAACTATAAAAAAGAATGTGTGTAGTATTAAAAAGCAGAATATTTCGAGGCAATGCAATAATGTAATTTTCTTCCTTGTGAAATGTGTGCATGTAAAATTTTTAAATTAAGGCATTTTATATTAATAATTTTATATAATTTCAGTTCTTATTCCTGATATATTTTTCATACAAATGTAATAAAGAAAAACAGCTAAAATTTCTGTCGTGACAGAAAAAAAAAAAAAAAATTTTTAAGTTTTTCGTGAGTTTTCTTGTGCAATTAGTACTCTCTAAAAGTTGATCATTTATAAAAATGTGTGGGTTAAAAACATGTGAAAAAGCAATTATTTTAAAGAAAAACGTATAAGTAATATCTTAAAGTGGTATGTTAAGTTTAATTAAGCTTATAATAATTATTTTTCAGAATTATAAACTTTAAAGTGGTTTTTCTCAGTTTGTGTTTTTCGAAACCTTAGTGCATTCAAAATGCTACTCCTTCGACAATTATTTACCAATCACTTCAATTTTTTTTTTTCTGCGTGTTAAAAAATGTAAAAAAATTAGGGAACCGTTTTGCTATAAACTGAATACTTTTTTTTAAAAAAATAAAACGTAAGACATGTTGGCTTTTCGTTGATTTTTAGCCTGTATATCAACATTTTATTTTTTTCTCAAAAAGGAATGAAGTTATTCTAAAATCGATCGCTAAAATTGTTAAGAACACCCATAAGAATATTATAAAAAAATTCAGGTCAAAAAACTAATTTTTACAAAAGGAGTAGGATTTTAAAATTTTCCCAATTTTCTTTAAAAAATTTAAATTTTTAAAATTGTGTGAATAATATATGAAAATTTTCATCTGGTAACATTTTCTTGAATAGAAACATTGTATAAAATGTTAAAATATAATTTTTAAGTACGTAAATAAAAAGTTTGCTCAAAGGGTGCCAAGTCCCCTTAATTCATAAAGGTTCTCCACCCCTGAAATATAGGAACCAAATAAAAGGATTTAATCGGAAAAAAACATGTTACAGTGAGTGTATACTTTTAAACAGCTTAGTTTAAAATTACGTTTATTCTTTTTTCATTAATCTGATGTTGAAACAATGTACGGGCATCATTTTAGTTGCTAATTGCCAAAAGCTAGTTAAAAATATTTTAAACAGTATCTAAACTTCTTTATGCTAAATCAGTAAAATTACGGTATACTATATTTTTATTTGTAAAAAAACAGTTAAAAATATATTAACTATAAAACTTTTATACAAAAATAATAATTATAATTTTTTTAACTTTGGAAAAAGTTCAAAGAATAGAACAAAAAGACAATTAATATTGGGCTTATTATTTTGATGGGTGTCTTTATTTTACATTTTTTTGTTTAATATTTTCTTATAAAACATTGATTTAAATTAACTCAAAATGAAACTAAAAGACAAAGTATTTGCAAAGTTTACAAAAAGAAACTGGTATTTTTTATTAGAGGAAGACAATTTGATGTGTAGAATAAATATACTTATCCAGATTCACACACGCACACACACAGAGAGAATTTTTTCCCCAAGAAAGACTTTTTTACATGATACAAATTTTATTTACCATAACAAATGTGTACTGTTAAACACTTCAATAAACCTGGTTTAAAGATATTCAAGTAGAATAAATTATTTACTTAGAAAATAAAAATACAAAATAAAGAACTATTTGAGAGTATTGTCTGAAACGAAGATGATAAATGAAAACTAAAAGCTTTTTAGTTAAATTGATTCAAACAAATGTGCATTATTCACATTTTGGTTTTAAAGTTATTTCTCTTTAACTTTCTATTAAAAATACTTTTAACATTTCGCAGAGTTTTCATATTTAATTAAGACGCCTAAAACAATTATTATTTTTTTCAGAATAAATAAATGTTTAAATTTCCTTTTAAGCTATTGGAATATGAAGAAAAGGGTTTAGTAAATAATTAAAGGGAAAACCTACATTTCGATTATATTTTGAAAGGTTCCCTTGTTCTTTCTTAATAATTTTTTTATAAAGTCATCAAAGTGGCATTAACAAAGGAAAATAATAGCAGCTATCTATACATTTAACCCGGGCTTTCATTGATTGGAATGTTACATCAGATTTCCATTCAATTCCTTATGCATAATTACATTTTCAAAAGTTCCGATAAAAGGTATTTTTACTAATATTATTTTGCTCAATTAGAGTTACTGAACAATGAAAAATAGTTATCATTTATGTAGTTTAACTATTTATAACGTCGCTTCTTTTTATATCTTTATGTAAAATGTTTTCAGTTTTATAATATTGTGCTTTTTTTCTTATAATTTTTTTTATCATCTGTTTTCAGTAAATATTTACTAACTTAACATGTTTTACTTTTAAAATATGTCATATTTGAATAGATTGATGGTTACAGATTTCTTTAGAATATTTCTGAATGGTAATCTTAGATGCGAAATTAAATATAGGCTTCATTGAAAATATAAATAAAACGTTACTTCCTTTTCTATTACACAATATTGTGTGGAGATATGTTTATCAATTATAGATTACTTGAGATTTCGGCCGATAATTAATTACTTTAAAAGTGAATTTAATCAATATGATAAAATGTCCTTATTCGTAAGCAGAAGAACCATAATTGCACATAGAATGCTTTCAAATTAATTATAACATTAAAATTGAAGCTCACAAACATCATCTTAAAAAGAAATGTTTCATGGAGTGAATTTTAAGAGTTTACTAAACACTATTAGAATGTATTGAAATCGGTGATTCGTGGAGTTAGATTAACATTTAGTAAACATGAAGAAACATAAATTGGTTACTTACAAAATCATCATTGAAGGGGGGAAATGGGGCTGAGACAATCATGAGAAATCTTTACTGTATGTAGACAAGTGTTGCCCCGTTCAAAATGTTCTAAGACGCCTTTCCATGAATAATAACACATGTCTCTGAAGAATTCTCGAACGTTTCTCTGGATTCTCATGGTGCAGTGGATCAACAGTAGGGGTAAAAGTGCGTCGTATGCGATTACATCCCATACCATCACACTGAATGTGGAAGCGGTGTGCCACTCTACAATGAAGGCCGGATTCAGAAGTTCACCACGAGGCATTCAGGCACATACACGATTGACATCACTGCCAAAAACTAATCTGAATTCAGCGCTGAAAAAGATCGGATTCCATTAAGTTGCTGTTCAATTCCCTTGAGTATCTCACCTCTCCAAATGGAGGCGACAATGAACGGATGCAAATGGCAGTACGCCATATTGGGCTCCGTGATAGCAATAATCCTTCAGTAAGGCGCCTTGTGATGGTGCGGACTGACAAAGAGGCCAGTAGTGAATATACTGTCAGAGTATGGATTAGGGACAATGTGACTGTGGATGCTATTCGTGTTTGCCGTATCATGCGATGTCTTCTTGACTTTTAGTCTATCTAGGGTGATCTGAGGTCGTTCCACGTGCTACAGACCTCTCTCTTGTTCCCTGGTTCCAACATCCAAACAATAAATTAAGAATGCCATAGGTAGTGAACTACTCGCCAAGCTAGCAAAATTTTTGACACGTACTTTATTGCCAAGTCTCCTAACAATCCCACACTTACTTCTTGATGCACAAATTTCTTATGTCAATGAGTGAACATATGACTGTCTTGAACAATGTGCATAAAAACCACGTAAATGATAACCACTATCTTTATGTAGCTCTCTTTTAACCCTGATACAGGAATGAAATGCTTTTAATATTGCCTAGTGTGGCAGTTGACTGAAACATTTTGACAATATCACCATCTTTCATCAGGTGCTTTTTAAAATATCATTTTGATATATATATATATATATATATATATATATATATATATATATATATATATATATGTGTGTGTGTGAGTGTGTGCATTTTTAATTAATATATATCCTATTATGTAAATGTGACAATTTAAGGATTTTTTAAGATCTATTGTAGTCTTGCTTGCGACCATTTTAAGACAAGTTCTTATAAACAAAAAGATTATTGAACTTTTGAACACTGCTTTTTTCGAAGCAGGTGCCGTCTATAATACAGTTCATGAGCTCAAAGAATTTTGAATAGATAATTACGGTTATCTTGTTTTAATGAGAATTATTATGTTGTATTGAATCTCACGGATCTTATTCTTGGTACAGAGGAAGTTGTAAATGAAGCGCAATGTGATGTCTACCTATCAAAAATTGAACAGTGTTACAATTGCATCACATGGTGTTACATGGTTTTTTATGTAATTATGGATTCATTGAGAGCAAAGGTTTTTAAAACATATTTTTTTTTTTTTGCATGATTTAACACATTTTTTAAGTTATATTTTTTAATATTTTGTGAATTAAACCTTTCAACTCAGTAATCATTCTCAATCTCAATCTCATAAACGATTATTTTATAAAAGAAAAATATGTAATAATGATTAATAAATCAGTGTTTAATTGTGTTATGCTATCTAAGAATATACATGTATTTGTGTGTGTGTGACTTTTATTGTATTTAACAATGAGCAGTGTAGTAACAGTCACTTAGCTCTGATCAGTGAGTTTTATTAACGTTCCACTCTAATATAAAACGAAGTCTATTGGCAATGGACCTCAGAATTTTGAGCCATGGTCAAGTTACAGGGATTGAATGTGTTTCAGCACTTCTATATGCAGCCAGTCATAAGCACCCGATCACGAGTTCGTGATTATATATGTTATGGTACCTTTCCACTACACTCATTTTTCTCGTAACATTACAAAATGACATTTTTTTATATTTATTTACTGAACATTTTTATTCAATTAGGTACAGGCATTGAACAAACCCATTTTAATAATACTTATTAAAAATAACTAAAAAATATGATTTAATTAAAAATAATTTCATTTTAACTTCAACAATTTATCCCTGTCTATTGGTGAATCACAGGGATGCCTGAAAAAAACAACCTCTTTTAAATATTTTTTTTTGGGGGAGGGACTTCCTCATTTGAGCTGAGATCCCCTTACCACTCTTAAGTAATTTCTGACGTCCTCCTCAAAACGAGCATGGATAGAATAAAAATGCTTAATCACTGACGAGAGGTGAAAATATTTTGTTCGTCGGAAGTAAGGCATATATTTACAGATTTGACAATAGATGGGCGAAATTAAATTAATCGAATTGCTGACCTCATTATTATGACCCCCTAAATTTCAATAATTAATATATCAGGATAATTCATTCTAATAAATGTACTCATTAAAATCGAAATAAGACGAATATTAAATTAAATTTATCAATCATTTTCACTCTGTCTTAATATTTTTTTTTAAATAATAATTTTAAGAGTATATTTCCATTTTGGGGACAATATTTGATTAAATTAAGTAGTCAAAATGTACGTCTCTCAATTATTTGTTATTCTGTTTGAAACGAGCTTTCTTAGATCTTTTACACATTTGATTAAATTACAAAGCGATGTAGAAAATCAAATTATTTTATTTCTTCGCAATTAAAGTAATGTTTAAACTTTTGTTTGCCTATGAGATAAACAGTACATCAAAGATAAGTTTTAGATAAATACATGAATTTTAGATAAAAGATCAGAGCTCGATGTTTCATCTTTTGAAAGTATTTTTGCCAAAGATAAAGCGTCTTTAAATAGCTGCTGAAGGAAGTTTGTTTACACAGATGCTTTATAAAGTTCGGAAAGTTTAATGATATTGTAAAGTGTCATGAAGCCTGTATATTAGGATATCTAGAACATATATTTATAGACTACGCATTAATGACGTCGTTAACATAGATGAATAGCTCTAGTCCAGTGCTTCTCAAACTTTCATTTTTTGCAACCCAATATTCAATCATAATTTTCATCGTGCCCTCCTGCATACAGTACCAATGTATTGAATTTAATTATACTATACCTTGACGCAGAAGCTGCAATACTCTTTAACCTCTTAAGGGCTACCTGTATATATAAACGTCCCCCTGACCCATAGCGTAAAATGTCCCGGACGTGTACATTCGTCTTTCCGAACTACGATCTTCTCTGTGCACTGCAATCCATAAACCCCTCAGGGGGCTCACCTTCTTTGGGTGAGTACGGGTTTCACAATCCCGAGGTACCCTAGTAATCTTTTTCTTTTCCCAAGGGGTTTACTATCTTTGGTAAAAGCGGGTGTCACGACCCCGGGGTACCCTAGTGATCCTTCTCTATTTTCGACTCTCCTTGTCATTCAATTTATCCTTTCTTTCTTTTCCCGTCTAGATAACAGATTATATTAACGAATGCGGGGCACAGTATAGTCAAACTTGGCTCTTGCGCCAAAAAAAATCAACACTCACTCAATCCATAATTTTTTTCCGAATGCTTTGGACAATAAAAGGACCTTGATAGTGTTTGGTAAGGTTTTACTTATTTCACAGCAGGTTTTATTTATTTATTTCTTTTCATCCCCGTTCCAAAACAAACATCACATACGCACACCTATGGGGAAAACGAAAACATTGGGGAGTGAATTCCGTAACTTTTAATCAACAGTTTCGGGATTAATTATGAACGGTATAAATTATCGAGATAAGTGTTGATTTTTGTAAAAATTTTATTTATGACAAATCCATGAGGTCACTGGTAATTATTAAATTTGTTCTTAACTTAGTTTTGTTAAATTAATTGTAAAATACACTGCGCAGTACTAATACATTTATTAGGAGAGTTCAAACGTGCATTTTATATTTTATTAGATTAGAATGTATTTTGTTTGTTTATTTTTAGTAAATTAATACTTTTTGTTTAAATATTTTTTTTTTATTTTCGACTTTTCAATGTGCTCGCACCCCTCTCGTAGGGTTATCATACCCCCAAGGGGACTCACTCCACAGTTTGAGAAACAACCTGCTCTAGTCCCAAACTTATACCCTCTACCTCACATGTCGATTCAAGCTGCATTAAATGCCTCTAATGGCTCTTCCTAGTGGAGGGGCTGATAAAAGGGAGATTTTTCGAGGCTCAAAGTCCTGTAGTTACGTGATTTATAAATTTGGTTGGTGGGATATGTATAAAAATGCCCTCTTTTTTATTCAAGAGGGAGAATCAAATTGCATTAGTATTCCCCAATACGCAATCAATCACACAATTACAACTTGTGTTTAGCGTTATTAATATCATTAAGCTTATCGCAAAAACTTGAAAAAGCTATTGAAAAAAAAAAGGAATTAGTCCATTGTAATATATTTCTATCATACCTTTAATAAATAATGAACTCAATAATTAACGGCTTTCACAAATTAATCATCACAAAAAATTCTATTATAAGTCCTTACGTTAAATTGGATGAATAACATTTCTTATTATAAACGTACACTATCTTAAAAATAGCTGAAATTATTTCCGTGGAAACGCATTACCTTTTGAATAAAGAAATAAATGTACTGAATTTTTTGAAAAAAATAAATGAAGTAAAATACTTTAATGAAGTATTTTTCATACATTAATAGATATTTTTCTCCTCTAATTACTCAGTTTCAATTTTTATGCAGCAAATGTATGACATCTTTATTGAAGAAAATATCCCGTAAAAATGTGTTGCTTATTTCCCGTAAACATAAACAATTAAAAAAGGGATAACAACGAATGATTAATATAAATTTCTTTTTTATAATTCTTCATAATAGTTTCCTCAAAATATCCAACTTATATACATGAAAATTTAAATAGCCTAATGTGTGAGTTCTTTTCTTATTTTTTTAAAAATATTTTCTTGATAATGTAGGCAATTTTATTGCTCTTGTTCAATTGGGAAATTATTAATTCTCAGGTGGAAAATGTTCCTTCTCCTTTCAGAAATGAAATGTTATTGATTTTGTTTTTTTTCATATATATATATATATATATATATATATATATATATATATATATATATATATATATATATATATATATGTATATGTATATATAGTATAATAAAATAAAAGTGAAAAAGTTCTGGAACCTTATGTGCTAAGAAAAGAAGAAACTGGAATTCATCAGACACAACAATTGTAGATACAAAAAAGTATTTGGACTAAACTTGAAGCCTAGTATGATTTCTAAAGCTGTCGCTGAATTAGGCGAGCGATTTAGGGTTAGTAATGCTTTATGGATCCAACCTTTTCATTACAGCAGACATTTTCGCATAATAGGAAAAAAAATAGAGCCATGTTGAAAATTTAAGCATATTACGACACGTGGATGATGAACCTGACAATATAGTAAAAAGAAATTAAGAAAAGAGAACAATAATGAATCTCTTAAGGAGAGGAATAATAAAAAAAATTAGGATAAAAAAACTAACATGTAAAATAAAAAATGGAAAACAGGAAATCAACCTTCTACGTTAAGATCCCACGCGAAATGACGTAAAGGATTGAAACGTCAAGACAAGAAGTAAAAACACGTGGAACCACCTGGATAGTTAATTTGCAGTTAAACTAACCACTATTATATTTTAAAAAGAACTAAACATAAGAAGTTTTAAATAAAATAATTAACTAAATTAAGAGTATATAATATCAAATAGAAATATATTTCAAAGTAAATTTACTTGGATAATTATTTACTAGATAGTTATATTGTAATTAAAATAAGCGCTTAAAATATTTAAATAACTTTTAAAATAAACTATATAGAAGACATTTTAAATAAAATATTGAACTAAGATAAAAATATATTTAACTAGTAATATTTTTTTATTTACAAATAAATTTGCTTGGATAGTTGTATTCTAAACAATTATTGCAAAATTTCAAAAAATTACTGTGTTTTAAAAGGTTATCAGTAATTAAATCATCGTTTATTTTTGTAAAATTTAAGATAATATTTCTAAATATTGATAGGTGTAAGTTACTACCCGAGAAAAGCATTTTGATAATGTTAAAATAAAATGAATCTATATATATATATATATTATCAAAAATATTACTTAATAGCAAATTATTCTTAATGTTTAAAAGATCCAAAAAGTTAGCTGACTCATTATTATAATTAGTTTTTAATAATTTTAATTAGTGGGGATAATAATTAAAGCTAGGAACAAAGTCTAATATATTACTAAATATATTTAAGTCATATATGTATCTAAAAATTAATCATATTCATAAATAATACGTTCATTTTTATAAAAATGCAAGTAAATATTTGCTAAGCAGTTGCTGGCTGGTCCACCTTGTGGTAATCCTTTAATTTCACGATAATGAGAATTATTATGTGTGGGAGATATAAGTTTCTTTTAATACTAATTCAATAATAGAAGTATATTTATCATATTTTATTATCTTAATGAAAATATATTTGCTATATGCTATTTTAAGAATCTTAAACATGTCTAATATATGTATGGAGTTAAATAAATCTTCAAAATCATAGGTATACATAGAAATAATTTTTTTACCTTGCATATACTTAATAATGTCACTACTATTCTTAACAATAATAGAATTATCAATTTTGTCTAATGTGGATTGAAAAATATTTTGTAGCTTCTTGCCCGGAAGTGTAACATAAGTTTTAAAACCTTCCGTAATAGTTCTAAATTTAACAGGATTTTTATGAAATCTAGGAGTTAGGAAAATATGAAGGAGTTTAATATCCAAAATACGTAAATCTATTTTTTTATAAAAAGCAAAGATTCGGTTAGAAATTTCTTTCTTGCTTGAATTCGATTTTTTAAGAGCAGAACTATTATGGAAATGTTTGCTTAGCATATTAGTATATAGCCATTTTTAAATAATTGCATAATTATCCCGGTACATTATCAACATAAACGATTGTAAAGTTATTTTGTAGGTCAGCAATTTGGTTCTTAATATTATTGTAAGTTATACCATTATCAGTTTTATAGTTAATGTTCAGTAATTCATTTAACACTTTGCATTTAAATTCATTAACAGCTACAATAGGAACACTGTATTTAACGGCTAATTTTGTAATGAAGTTAGTAATAACTTTAGAAATTTGATTTTTGATAGCATTGTTATTATTAGACATCATTAATCTAAAACTAGTACCTTTGGACATAACTTCTCTAAGAGTATTATCATTAACAATATTTAAATTACCAGTTACCACATACTGGCGATGATAATTTATAAAATCAGAATAACCTTTACAATTACAAACAATATTATTATTATTTTGCAAATCAATAATATCACTGTAACTAAAAATTGAGCTACCTATTTTTTTATTATATTTAAAAGTCTTCGTAATGCAAACGTTATTTATAGGCAGGAAATGAAATTTATTATTAAATATTTTTGAGAAATTAATATTATTATAAGATTTATTTATGGATAGAGCATGGTACAATACTGAGTAAACCTATATACTAAATCTATATCTTCAATATTGAATTAAGGAATGAGAAAATTAATAAAATCCTTAATAATATGTAAGGCATGACAGTCTTTAAAAGCATACTTTTTGAGGATATCTCCAGTAGACCTAATTTGTTTTTATTTAAACCAAACAAGAAATGCTTAATTTGTTTAATGTTAAAAACATTTCATAATTGCTGCAAAAATCTTTAATTTTTGAATCTATCTCCACTGAAAGTCCATGTGTTCTCATCTTTCTATTTTCTCATTTTATATGTTTAACTTTATGAACATCGTCACTATTAGAAAAACAACTCTTGTTATCAGAATGATGAATGCTAAGTAAGACATTATTTCCAAAGTGAATAATACCCAAACCATATGGATATATAGTGTTATAATGATTAATAAAGTGGTTTCCATTCACAATCTATATATGTGTGTGTGTGTGTGTGTGTGAACCGCTATTTTTAAATACATTTCCGTGATTAAAGGAATGTATACATTCAACTTAACCTTAATATATCTACTTAAAATAATATGGCTTACATACTTTTTTTAAGAAACGTTACAATTTGTAAATAATTTTATTCAGTTACCTGCAATAATCTCGAAATAATTTTTTAATGAAAAGTTGTTGGCCAATCAGTTTTCCTTTACTTATTAAAATTTAAATCATTTTTCTTATGTTTTCAGACAATTATATTCTCTGACATTCGGAGTATTCAAATTCTGATAATTTTACTTAATTCAAATATGATTATTATTTTTATGCGACTACAACAGGGTTTAAAATATAACAGAACATAAAAATGTTACACATTTATAGTGTTACGAATTTTGAGTAAAAAATTGTATTTAATGCATTTATATTACTCTATGTTATATTTATTCCATGTTAAAATTGTACTATTCTCAAGCAATGCCGCCCCTTACGTTATAATGTCGATTCAATGAGAACTTGGCGAAATCTTAGAGGTAGAGACAAGTTTGCATAATTTTTGGCGTCCCAGTTAGCGGCCAATTTGGCGACTTTCGCGACCATTTTGGCGTCATTGACAACCATGTTGGCGTCATTGGCGACCATGTTGGCGAGTTCGGAACCGACTGGAATCTTCTAGAAAGTAGTAGATCGCTCCACTAGTGTCACGTTCAATGACACGAGCGGTTATATTTCTATAAGTTTCAGTCGCGCATATAAAAAGGATGCTCGCTGGTACGGCGAGGAGTCTTGATTAAGCCAGCGAATAGTGATGATTGTTTTGACAAGCAATTAGCTCGGCTGTGCTTCTGAATAATCTTTACTTACGTGTATTTTGAACACTGTTATTGTGTTTGATTGCTGTTGAAAGTGTGAAGACCTTCGGATATTTACCCTGGGAATATTGCCGATGAATCCTGTATTGAAAGGATTGTATTTTCGATACTAAATTCACATCGCTCTTAAAGAACTGATTATTTTTTTCTTTGTGATTGTTTTTGCATAAAGTCCTCGAACCCTCGGATCTACGTAACAATATTTTTAACTCGTGTTAAGTATACTTCATACTATTGAAAATAGTTGAAGTCATAAAAAAATGTTATTAAAAAACTGAAAAAAAAGGAAATGAAAAAAAGGGGAAATAATAAGAAAAAGTGAGATCTGCAAGTACTATTTTATACACTATTCTTCAAGGAAAAACACCTCCATTTTAATAAAGAAAAATTGCACTGACCTTTTCCTAAAGTGAATAATGCAATATTTCCTGGAGTGATAACATCAGCTATGGTATATGTTGTATTTCAAATATATCAAATCAGTAAACAAAACCTGTGCCCAAAAACTAGTCAATGAAAAATTTTTTATATATACTGCTTTTTGTTATGACAATTCACAATGCAGTTTAAGGGGGAGAGATATAAATTGGAAAGAGTGGATAATGTTTGAGGACAGTCTATCATTTTTCCCTTCAGAAAATGAAGCAAAACTGTGGGTTTTTCGAATATCTTCCAAACCTATTCTCTAGACAAAAATAAATATTTTTTCTTCCAATCTTTAGGGATTTGTGGCTAGTTTTAAAGATAGATATAGAACATCAAAACTTCCTTATGGACTGATAACACTGAAATGAGAATGAATAAAACATAAGACATTAAATGTTGTCCAACCTTAGGCGTAATTGATTGGCTAAAATATTTTTTACTTAACAAAACCATTGGGGGAGATCTTTTATTTTCAAATTAAATTATTAGTTTTGTACTTTATAATTTTCCTGAAACTATCTCAAAACTAGGGATATATATATATATATATATGACATGTTTCGAGTGAGAATCAGACTTAATTTTTAAGGAACTTATTCAACCATTTCTACATCTCTTCTGACGCTAAGAGCAGGAAGGAAAAAGCACGCCACGGTGTTGGTTAAGTGGATAACACATAAAAAACAGATGCGGTAAGTATAGACGATTTTATGATTGTATTTGAAAGTAATGCTGACATATAGGGACTATTAAATCTAACGATCTTGAATTAGACATGTTTATTGGCTACGCGAAATGTTCGGAAGAAATAAATGGGTGATTAGTTTGATACTTAAAGATGTGAACTGAGAAAGATGACTAAAGTGCTAGATAGGGAATTTAATTTTAAGTCTAATTCAATTATCCTTACACACACACACATATGCATATATATATATATATATATATATATATATATATATATAAAGAGAGAGAGAGATATATATATAAATAGATAGTATAAAAAATAAAAGTGAAGAAGTACTAGAGCCTACAGTGCTAAAGAAGTAAGAAATTGGAATTCTGCAGACACGACAAATGCAGATACAAAAAAAGTCGTTGGACTAAACGGGAGACCTAGTATGATTTTTGAAGCTGTCGCTGAATTAGGCCCGCGAATTAGGGTTAAGCACTGCTTTCTGGATCCAACCTTCCCCGTACATTCGACATAATAGAAAAAAATAGCCAAGTTGAAAAGTTAAGCCTATTACAACACGTGGATGAAGAACCTAATAAAATCGTAAAAAGAAATCGACAAAAGAAAACCATAATGAATCTCTCAAGGATATATATATATATATATATATATATATATAGCATTTAATTAAGTAATTTACTTAATCTCAACTTTGAAAGCAAAGGCTTTTGGCATCGGATTGCGATAAAAAAAAGTGAAACAGCTCCAACAAATCAACAAACAAAATATTCAAAATTTGTTTTATGGGTTACAAATTTATGCAATAACTTAGCAAGTAATATTTGAACTGTGTTCGATTGAATTGAAAAAGTATACCAATTGAGATAAAATTGTAAAAGAAAAACAATATTATGTCAAGTTTAAAATTTATATTTTGAAGCATTTTAAGAAAATAGCAAAACTATTAGTCTGCAAAAATCTCTACAGACTGTTATGAAATTAGTGTTCATAGAACTTATTAATGAAATAAACTCTTAGCTTAAAAACTGTTTAAAAATATAAATAAAAATAATTTATTTCAAGATAATCTTACTTCGTTAAAATAGCATAGCCTGTAAGCAAGAATCCTAAATAAAAAAAACCAAAACTGTTTCAATACCAAGAGATCTAAATTTGCTTTATTGAAGTAATTGTTTAATAAAAATTATTTGTTACAATAATAATCGTAATTCTGTCCCAAGTAATGGATTAATGCAGCGTAACAATAAATGTAATATTATAATTATTGCGGCAATCACTTTATTTATTGGTTAATTTTATTAAACATTATTTCAAAACTATTGGAAAAAAATGAATAATGAATTTTACTTTTTATTCCTTTCTTTATTCTAGGAAAAACCATCAATCCTGAACTTTCAAGCTTATAAACATATTATGTTGATTAAATTGTTATCTATTGAATTAAATCATTCCATTGCATACTCTTGCAAAAAAGGAATATAAAAAATACAAAATAAAAAACTGTAATGAAGGTAAGGAACATGTTTCGCAGTAAGATATCTTTTTCCCAGTGACTAAAATAAATTTAAATAAGGCGCGTGAAGTTAGTTGATTAACGCTTAAATATCTTCATTTTCAAGTTTTTCATTTCTATTTTTACTTGAATCATTTTAGGTCATTTATTTTTCTTGTCTTTTGAAGAAGATTAAACCATTTTTTAAGAAAAAAAGAAAAAAACACTTGACGCATTTTTTAAAAGAAAAACGTGATGGAGATAATTTAATTTATTCCTAAGAAATTCCGTTTGAAAATATTTGAAATTTTTTCTGTTTCTATTTTGTAGTAAAATTAAGAAATAAAATATTTTTGTGATGTATTCATTAAATGTGATTTATATCATTTATTTGAAAGAAAAAATCAAGCCGGATAAGGGTAACAACTAAATTGTAAATAATGATTAATTCAGCGATTCTAGAACTGTGGGTCGCGTCCATCTAAGGGGGAGTAATGACACTGCATAGGAGATGAAAGCATATCAAAAAGTCGAAAAAAAAAGATTTGAAAATAAATTTATTAATTTACTGAAAAGAAGCAAAAAACACACGTTGTAAAAACTTCTCATGTGATAACGATATTGCCTAGTAATAAAAGAGCACCGATTATTGTACTGCACCCTTGTTCTTACAAAATGCATAGAATATTCTTGGTTTTAAGAGTCATTTTTATATAATTCACTACTGTCACAACTGTCTCATTGGCTCAATATTAAAACCAAGACTAATTTCTTTGGAAGTCAGAGCTTCTCTGCTTATCATGAAATATGTTCAGATGCAAATCGGAGATTTTTGTTTCACAAGTGATTGTACACTTTGGAATCTTCCAGAAATTGTACATTCCGAGAAAGTAAAAAAATCAACACAATACTCATCATATTACTTAAAAATACATTTTCAGTTTGCATTGTTCATAATAACGACATATAATAGATTTAGTGATAAAGTTTATTATTATTGGATTCCATAAATTGCCATTATAAGGGAGAAAGCGCGAATAAATTTATAATTGAAAATTGTGCCTCGGAAATTGAAAGTTTTAGAAGCAGCAGCTTAATTACAAAAACATTTAGATACTTTACGTGAAAAAAAAACGTTTATAGGCCTATAAATATTATGAAATCGTTTATTGGAAAACATTGCATGTACGCTACCGTTTAGAAAATATTGTAAAAATTTGAAAGATTCGTCATATAAATAAATGAAACTTAACTACGTAATATCTATAGTTGTTTACATAAAAGCTTTCTTGCTCACCCAAACTAGTTAGCCTTTATAGCCTGATCTTCATGCCATGGCATGGAATGATTCAAGTTCTGATGAAGGAATAACTGCAATGCTCTTTCACGGTTATGGAGAGAAAAATACCTTAGATATATAGAATTTCAAATTTTTCTTGTCACACTGAACACTAGATTCCCCTAGGAAGTCATTTTGACTGCTTTTTGATGGTGTATATAATAGAACAATTTCCTAGACTTTTTAGAGTATATTTGTTTTCCGAGTGAAGTAAATTTCTTTTTAAGTTAATAATTACTAATAAATTATCATACGACTTTCAATTATATAAAAAAAATGTTAAAAATTTATTTTAAACAAATTTATTTACACATTATTTGTTCTTTCACAATGCAGTCATTTTAACTGCTTTTAAGCAATATAGGTATATACTAAGTGTAAGGAACCGCTGCCTGCACCTGGCAACAGGTCGAACAAGAGACGATATAGAGAAAAGGATCTGGCAACGACGGAGGAGAAAAAGGTCGGAACGGGAGAGAAGAGAGAGGGTGACGAAAAAAAGCAGGGGGTCGTGAAAAGTAGACACGGCTGAACGATGTATCGTAATCCTGTAACATCTCGATAAATTTGTTACACTTATTGGTAAACTAATTTAAATTTTGCAAAGCTAGCAGTGAAATTTATGTGTCGAGGAGGCATGAAGACGAAAAACTGTTTCTTAAAATTGGCCTTTAATAATCAATCATAAAGTCACTCTGCTCGATACTGGAGCGATAAAAACAATAAGTTCAAAAAGCAACATTACCAGTGACATCCGATTCGAACCGTCTTCTAATATTTGTAAAACTAATCTCTAATCTAAAATGGTGATGCAACCTGCAGTTGCATTGCCAACCAGTTGTTCTCTCCCTCTAAAGAGTTAAACCACTCACATACTTCTTATATTTCTGTTTCTCCTTCCTTTTTAAAAACTAACATGAGCCGAGTTTAAATACTAGCTCGATTTGCATGGCAGTTGCTGCCAACCTCAAATCACGAAACTCAAAAAGATCGGGTTCGAATCGGTGTGCTTACTTTCATTGAGATCATGGAACGGGATTGGAAAAACAACACAAGGAGATCATAAAAATTTGGATCCGACTTTTTAAATGTCTAACAATCGGCCCCCTTTTTCCAATCTCGCACCATTATCTCTTACAAATCAGTAAATTTTAATCTATAATCACATGTTATACAATTTAACACAAAAAAAAAATACATTTTATTCACAATCTTTATTGTAATAAACAAACTAATATTTTAATCTTAAAGAAACAAAGTCTTATTCTCTAAAAAGAAATAATTTTCAACAAAATTCTAACAATTTTTCCTTTACCATTGGTTTGGTAAAAAATGTCCGCCAAATTATTTTGGTACCTATATATTTAATTTGGAAAACCTTGTATATCAAATTCCTTAAAAAATGATAACGAACATCGATATGTTTTGTTCTACAATTTTCTACCGGTGACTTTGAAAAACTTATAGCAGCTTGATTATCACAAAACATTACATTTTCACTTAAATCCAAATTTAAACTTTTATTATCAATTACATTCTTTAGCCAAATGAATTCCTTAGCTGCTTCTGTTAAACTAACATACTCAGCTTCCATGGTCGACAGACTAACGGATTTTTCTTGAAAGTTCGCGATGAAATTGGAGTTTCGTCTATAAAAGTTATGAACCCTCCCATCACGACACTCGATCATTCCTATTTGTAGCAAAATCCGAGTCTGAATAACATCTTAGTTTTAATGATTTAACTTTTGAAAGTTCTAATTTGTATTCTTGAAATACCTCGTCAAATGACTCGCCTCGTAATTGTGTGTTACCTCGCGCAACTAAGCGGGCCTTGTATCTAACAATTTTATTATTTTCATCATATTTAATGGTATAAACCCAACGGTTTTCTAAAATTTTTATATTATCCGGATGATCAACTAAATCCGAAAAACTTTACGTTCCTTCATTACGTTAATTTCTTTATCCATTGCATCATGCCATTTAGATGCGTCTCTGGATCTTATCGCCTGTTTGTAACAGTTAGGAATAGTTACTTCAACCATAAGAGCTTCTTGTTGCTCTGACAAATCTGAAAATCCCAGGGATTCGGTATTATGTTTTCTAAAATTAAATAAACTAGGATCATACTCAATATTATGCCTCTTACAGTATCTCTCTATTTCGTTAAAAGATTTCAATCGGGTTGCTTCCCCTTCTATACTATAATATACGTTAGATCCAGTTACTTTCCTACCTATATTTCGAATCCACTTAACCTCTGTACATGGGATCAAGTTATGATTATCGGAAGATACACCTGGCTTTTCAGATGTTGAGGGCGTTTCCGTACTTGTCTTTAAAACTAAACGACTCGTTAATGAATCTTTTACTCTATCAAAATCATCCTCATCATCATAATAATCAGGAAGGTTTAAATTATATCCAAGGTTACTATTAACTTTTGTCTAAAATTAATTCCCCTCTTATTTTCATCGAATCTTACATTAATAGTCTCGACTAATTTATTTTCATCTATCAACCATATTCTATAACCCTTAGTACGTTGTGCGTATCCCATCATAATTCCCATTTTCGCACGCATATCGAATTTTTTCTAATTTGTTTTGGCACACCAGCATATGCCAAACATCCAAAAGGTTTTAGATGCAATACCGATGGTTTTCTACCTGAATATTTTTCGAAAGGCGTTTTGTTACTGTCTTTGTGACAAATTCGATTCCACGCATAAGTGAAACAAAGTAATGCTTCTCCCCAAAACTTATGGGGAACTTCACTAGACTTAAACAATGTTTTGATGCCATCTAGAGCGGTTAAATTGAATCTCTCCGCGACCCCATTCATTTCTGGCGTATATGAATTTGTTACCTCATGTTTTATACCCAGTTCTGTCAAGAAATTATCCATATCCTTATTACAAAATTCTAGTCCGCCATCAGTTCTAACTGCTATTACCTTTTACTTAGAAAACGTTCTGCTCGTTTCTGAAATCTTATAAACGTACGAAATACGTCAGATGTATTTCGGATG
The DNA here is from genome assembly GCA_019973935.1 of Trichonephila clavipes. Lineage (NCBI taxonomy): Eukaryota > Metazoa > Arthropoda > Arachnida > Araneae > Nephilidae > Trichonephila > Trichonephila clavipes. The sequence goes on from BMAU01001821.1 coordinate 73,980, forward strand.
GGAAATCAGTCACCTTTCTTGCATAATCGTCAATTATACTCAAGAAATATTTATTACCGCCTTGGCTTTCAGTTGGCATTGGACCACAGAGGTCCATATGCAACAATTCCAATGGACGTTTTGATCTTACGGCCCCCGTCCTTTTAAAATGAAACTCTCTTGGACTTTTTGCTAATTTATACGGTATACAATGAGTCTTACCATTATCATTTAAGCGTGGGAGACCTTTTACACTATCATTTTTACTAGTTTTTACCAAGTAATCGTTATTAACATGACAAAAGCGTTGATGCCATATTTCTATTGATCCGTTTTTGTTTTAGCGGTTACATCACTAAAAAAACTAATTTCTTTACTCTTTGGTATAATATAATGATCTGGCTTAAAAAAATACAAATGTTCATGGCGTGTCGCCGAGAACAATTTTATCCAGTCTTTATTAAAAACATTAATTTTACCTTTAGTACCCACAAAATGCGCACCTTTACTTTCTAATCTGGAACCGGATAATAAATTTCTCCTCAACTTAGGATTAAATAATACATCAGTCAAAGTTATTTCATGAAAACTCCTCTTATATTTTACCCGAAATCTAAGTGTACCGATTCCTTCTACGGGACAACTTTTATCCTCCGTTGCTAACGACATTTTCATGTTAGTTATCGGCTTAAGATCTAAAAATAAACTCTTGTCATTACAAAAATGACTCGTGGCAGCAGTATCTATTACCCAAACACCTTTATCAGAGTTTTCCTCAAATAAGATACAACTAGTTACGAGTTGTTTATCTAGTTCTAAAAGACTACATTCAGCTTCACAAAATCTTAAATTTATATTAAACTCTGTGTTAAAAGTTTCATTTACAGTTGAAGGAGAATTTGTAGAGACGTTTTCTCTTTACAGTTTACTTTAAGATGCCCGTACTTATTACATACATAACACGGACCTATAGTCTTAATAGATTGTTTAACATTTTTAATAGTTTTACAGTTAAATACCTTACCACTTTTCTTTTGGTAATCATTCTTGCCATTTGGATCTCCATGAGCTGCAGCCGTAGCACCAGGTAACGTCTTCGACTTCGAAGTGAAACTGCTCAAGTAAGCATTCTCCGCTTTCTCCAAATCTTGTTTCATCAACTGAAGACGATTGGCTTCTAATATCAGCTCTGCTTCAATTTTGACAACTCTGAAGTCCTCTTCTTTCCATCTGTAGATTTGTTGCACGGTAGACTGGAATTCCTGAGGAAGCCACCTTATTAATTGAAATCCTATGTACAGGTCGTCCAATTTATGACCCGCTTCTTGTAGTCTGGTTGCCGCTGTCTTTACACGAGATATGAAGATTCCAACATCTTCCCCTGGTTGGTATTTTGTTCCAAAAAATTGATCTAATAGTTGAATTACTCTTGCTCTTGTGACCGGTTCGAAGTGATCTTTTAATATCCTCCATGCCGCTACTCCGTCAGTTGTTTCCGTTATCAGATTTTTCAAATCTGAACTGATGTTAGTATAGATCAACGTATAACATCTATCCTTACGAAGTTGTAGATCTAATTTTTCCTTGTATGTTGCCTCTTCATCAGGTTGCTCTGGCTTGGTCTGTATTATAAACTGCCAGCAACCATAATGCATTAAGAGTACTTGCATATCATGCTTCCATGTGTTCCAGTTATTTGGAGTCAACACTGATATCTGCTTGTTAAACTCCATACCTGTTACTCGATTTAGCGTATTAGCAACAGAGTTCATAAAAATAGTTCTAGACTGGAACAGTATTTAAATAGACAAAGTCCATGGCCTGGTTCAACTGCTTAGCCTGTCTCGACACAGTACATGGACTGGGCCCATAACCAAATTTGTTACACTTATTGGTAAACTAATTAAAATTTTTGCAAAGCTAGCAGTGAAATTTATGTGTCGAGGAGGCATGAAGACGAAAAACAGTTTCTTAAAATTGGCCTTTAATAATCAATCATAAAGTCACTCTGCTCGATACTGGAGCGATAAAAACAATAAGTTCAAAAAGCAACATTACCAGTGACATCCGATTCGAACCGTCTTCTAATATTGTAAAACTAATCTCTAATCTAAAATGGTGATGCAACCTGCAGTTGCATTGCCAACCAGTTGTTCTCTCCTCTAAGAGTTAAACCACTCACATACTTCTTATATTTCTGTTTCTCCTTCCTTTTTAAAAACTAACATGAGCCGAGTTTAAATACTAGCTCGATTTGCATGGCAGTTGCTGCCAACCTCAAATCACGAAACTCAAAAAGATCGGGTTCGAATCGGTGTGCTTACTTTCATTGAGATCATGGAACGGGATTGGAAAAACAACACAAAGGAGATCATAAAAATTTGGATCCGACTTTTTAAATGTCTAACAATATTCTTGATTTTAAGAAATGTCCCATAGAAGGTATGGAATAAACAGTGGGACCAAATCCTGTCTGCAATTATTTTCTTGCCACAATTCGAACACGGTCGGAAAAGAACTCACGAGTTTACACTGGTGTCAGAAGTGCGATGCAATGGAGCAGAATTTAAATGAACAAAATATTTCAAATTGATCGGTGTTCGTACTACATAATTGTGAACAAGGTTCTAGTGGACATTCAGTTTGAAAGAAAAATTTTAACAAGGAAATAGAACCCTGCAGTGTATCTTCAAGTTGATGACCACGTGCATCCCGGGAATTGCCTTGCAGCAGTTTCAAGTGAAAAAAACAAGACCTTCTTCATATGGAGTTTTACCATCACCTGCCGAGTTGGGATATGAACGAACAGATGTCGTATTTTTCTTCATTTTCTGATGAATGGAGCCGTGATCTGAAAAGTGTTCAAGTACTGAAACAGCTTTCATGTCGAGGTAGGTGGCTATTGTTCCCCTAAGTTAAAATATTGTGTGAATATTTAAAAAAGTAATGGGATGCAGTCATATTTAATTTGTTTTTTTAAAAATAAAATAGAAAAAGCAGATATATCTGAAAAAAGAAAATTTCATTGGTTTATTGCAATATTCTATGTTGTTGGATTATTGTGTAGATGAAATAAGAAAATTGTGTACTTATTTTACCTGGAAATGATAGGGTATCATTTTAAATGTTGTAAAATATGGTATTTAGGTTCTAGTGTTAAACTATAATTTCTTTTTTATCATCACTCTTTACTGTTTTGAAGTTGTCTCAAAAATTAAAATCTGGGTATAGAAAGTGTTTTGCATAACAATTCAGTTTGCAGAATTTAAAAAAAAAGAATTAGATTAATTTATCTTGAAATAATGGTTGCGAAAAATGTATGTTTGAGTGGGTAAAAAATATCCATTAAAAAAATGTATATGTATTTCAAGTAGACTTCCTGTTAAAAGGTTGTAAATAAGAGATTTTGTAGGTTATTAATGACTCAGAATATGGCATGTTTTTTTTTTTTAATATTATATGATAGTTTTTCATTTTAAGCAAAAGTTTTGCAATTTGTCAGTTAGTTGATAGTTTAATGCAATCTGAGGTTATTTCCTTTGCTCGTAATTTAGGATGTATATGTATATTGGTTTTTGTTTCCTGCATAAGATTCTTTTAATTAAAAAAAAAAAGAAACTAAGAATAGATTTATGATTTGAGAAATAATTCTATGGTAATGTAGCTAAAGTATGTTGTTAATTGTGTTTTTTTTATTTTGAAAAAGGTTCTGATTAGTAACAAATAACTGTGTCTCATATAAGTTTTATTGTAAACATATTTCGTATTGTGTTTCTGGAATTTGAGTACTCTTAGAAAAACGAGTAGAATTTTTCTTGCTTGTTAAATATATAGTACTAGGTCATTTAAGTTTTTGTAGTTAAATTTGTCAGAAGGTAATTTGGCATTAGGTTTAGCTTGATTAAAAATGGCATTTCTCATTAGAAGTAAGAAAATTGACTTAATTCAATTAGCGCGGGACTTAGATGAGTCACCTGATCCGTCTATGTCTAAAATTGTTTTGAGGAATTTAATAATCTCTAGTAAATATTACAAGGAGGAAGAGGCAAAGAGTTATTGGAAGTTATTACAGCCGAAAGGTTAGAGACAGAACAGCGGCAAAAACTAGAACAACAAGAACAATTATCAATTGAAAAATTACGCTTGGAAATGGAATTATCTAGGATCGCTAATCAGAGTGCTAATCAAAATAATGGTCAAACCTCACGTGTAAAATCTGTAGATGAAATAGTTAAAATGGTTAGGCCCTTAACTGTAAAGGTACCCAATAAATCAGACGGGTGGGAATATTTCTTTTCTAGTCTTGAAAAGGCTTTCGCTAGTGAAATGGTTAGCGACGAGTTAAAACAGAAGGTTTTGTTATGCATGTTAGGAGACAAAGTGTCAAACTTATTAGTTAATCTAGGCGAAGAAGAATTAAAAAGATTACGAATCTTTAAAACAGGTTGTGCTCAAGGAGTATGAACCCTCACCCCCTCCCCCCAAAAAATATGTTTAGAAAATTTTAGAAAAGCCAAACGTAACTCTGACGAAACTTTCTCTCAGTTCGCGTCCCGTTTAACATCAATGTGGTTATTACTGTAAGTTAAGAGAAGCGAATGATTTTGAGTCAGTTAATCAACTGATCGTAGCAGATAAAATGTTTGAAATGTTGGATTCTAGGACGGCGACCCATATTGGTGTGCTCCAAGGGGAAGAATGGTACAAACCCAGGAACTTGGGCAAACAATGTGATATATTTTATGCTTCCAAAGGGAAATCCTACGATGAACCTGAGAGAGCTAAATGGAATGATAGTAAAAGGAGAAGTTTTAATGGTAGTTGGGGTAAACAGTCATTTGGGGAGAAAAAGACAGATAGATTTTCTTCTAGGAAAAACTTTGATAAAGGTAAAGTAACTGAAATAAAAAAAATTCGCTTGTTTCACCTGTGGATCAGATAAACATTTTAAGTGGAATTGTCCTAAAAACATAGGGGTTGATAATAAAAGACTAATGTGAATAAGGTGTCAACGGAAGGGACAGAATTAGAAGATGGAACGGTCACTGCTAGAGTTGATTTGCTAGGTAAAGTCATTCCTAGGCGGGCTATTGAAGACAAATTAAGTAAATTAGTGAAAACATCTATCAGTGTAGATGGGAAGTTAGTCCATGCGTTAGTGGATTCTGGTACGGAAATTACTGTTATCAAGAAAGACTTAGTTCCTGGAATATCGGTTGAAGGAGCTTCCACGATTTATTTGAAAGGTATTTTCGGTCCAGCGGTTAAATGTCCTTTAGTATATGTTCCAATTGGTCTTGCTACCGGTGGCCAGGTTAATGTGGTGCACCAGCAAGTGTTATGTGCTTTGGCAGAAGTTTTGGTAGAAGACGTGTTGCTTCCACCAGATGTTTTGGATATGTTGGGAGGAGCCCAGAGTGAAGAGAATTCACTGGCTCAAAGCTCTCAGGACCTGAGGGTTGACTCAGGAAATATAGATGAAACCGAGGTTTCATTGGGTATTCTGCCAGAGAAAGCACAGGAGCACATTGAGGATTCTCAAAGGAATATTACTTCATGTCGAAATGAAGTGGGAACATTGGGTACTAAGGATGAGGAGGTGACCGCTGAGATGGATAAAGGAAGCATGGTGGCTGACAGTTTTCGTTCCGAACAGGAGTGTTGTGCCGAGTTAGCATTGGCTTGGAAGTATGCTAAGGAAGGCAAAGGAAACTACTACGTAGATGGGTATCTATTTCGTAGGGATAAAATACTCGGGGAGAGTATTTTGCAACTGGTAATTCCGAAGTGCAGAAGAACTGAGGTGTTGAGACTAGCGCATACTTCAGTGTTCAGTAGTCACATGGGGCCCAAGAAGACGATTGAACGAATCAAGTATTCTTTCTTTTGGGAGGGTCTGAGGGCCGATGTGAAGAAATTTTGTGAGTCATGTAAAGAATGTCAGCTCACTCGATCGGTTAGGATTAAAGACCGATCACCCATTACACCTGTGGCAAGGCCTGAATTGCCATTTCAGGTGGTGAATATGGATCTGATAGGTCCAATTGATCCGCCAAGCTCCAAGGGACATAAATATATTTTATGTCTGGTTGATCAGCACACTAGGTGGGGCGAGGCGGTGCCGTTGACTAGTCTCAGTGCGAAGGTAACCTGTGAAGCTTTGTTAAGCATATTTTCGAGAACAAGGGATACCGAATGTTGTCGCCTCTGATAATGGGACAAATTTCGCTCCCGAGCTGACTAAGGAGTTCGAAAAAGAATAGGAGCAGCCCGAGATTCTCTACCCCAGGTTATCCACAGTCCAATGGTTTAGTGGAAAGGTTTAACAGAACTTTGAAAAATATGCTACATAACGTAGTTAGAGATGAGCGTAGAGGGTGGAATTTACAGATTCCGTACGTATTGTGGGCGTATAGGGAAATACCACATTCAACTACCGGCGTGTCCCCTTTTCAGCTACTATATGGTAGGCAACCGCAAGGTCCTTTGTCAATTTTAAAGTCTACTTGGACGGATAAGCATAACAACTTACAGTTGTGTACTACTCCCGTTTCCAAATACTTGGAAGATTTAAAATGTAAATTGGAGAAGGCGGCCGAGCAAGCCAAACTTGTTTCAACGGTGCAGCAGGAAAAGATGGCTTATTACCATAATCTGAGATCGTCTGACAAAGTATTCAAGGTGGGAGAAAAGGTGATAGTGCTGATCCTTGATGCAACAAGTAAATTGTTTGCGAGATGGCAGGGTCCTGGGACTATTATTGAAAAACGGAATCCGCATTCATTTTTAGTAGAAATGCCAGATAATTCTACTAAGCACATCCATCAAAATAAGCTGAGGCATTATGTAGCTAGTTCGAATTCGGTAAATGTAATTTTCGAAGAAGAAAAAGAGTTCGGTCAAGTTGAAACTCCACCAACTGCCACCGAAGAATCTAAATTTTACGAAGTCCTCAACAATCTGAAAACTGATAATTTAAATAGCTATAATTTGAAAGTGCTCAAAAATTTAATTAGTAAATTTAAATATATATTTACCAAACCGGTTCAACCAGCGCGGGTAGGTGCCCATAAAATTGAGCTTGTAGCCAATGCAGTGCGGAGAAAGCCCCATTGTTATAGTGTTCCCATGGCATATAGAAGAGAAGTGGAGCGTCAGTACAAGAGTTACTTGATTTAAATTTAATTGAACCATCGGAGGCCGAAATTGCTCACCCTATAGTTTGTGTAGCCAAAAAGATTCCTCTATCCGAATGTGTGTATATTTTAGGGCCTTAAATGCAGTAACTAAGGTACCTGTCTTCCCTATGAAAGATATGCAAGAACTAATCTTCACAGCGCGGGGTCAGCGCATTGGTTGACTAGTATAGATCTTTTAAAAGGGTATTGGCAAATAAAAATGGACGAAGAAAGCAAACCATTGACGGCATTTACCACCCATAATGCTGTGTACCAGTGGAAAACGATGCCCTTTGGACTTGCTGGGGCATCCGGTACATTTCAAAAGAGAAATGAATCGTATTTTAAAATCTCATTCAGGGTATGCACAGGCATACATGGATGATGTCGTAATATTTTCAAAGACGTTTGAAGAACATTTAGTTCACTTAGAATTAGTTCTCACTGAGTTAGAAAAACTGGGGTTCTCGGTGAGGTTGGATAAGTGTTCTTTCATGGCTAAAGAGAATAAAATATTTGGGTCACACAATAGGGGGAGGTAAACATGGTCCTGATGAAGATAAAATATTAACAATAAAAAGGCTAATTAGACCTACCACTAAGAAAGAGGTTAGGTCAGTGTTAGGACTAATGGGCTTCTATCGTGCATATATCCCAAATTATGCAGAAATATCCACTCCGCTTACGGAGTTAACCAAGAAAAATAAACCCAACTACGTTTCATGGGGAGGCTGAGCAAAATTCTTTTGTTAAGCTAAAAGAATTACTTTGCAAAGTAAATAGTCTTGCTACCCTGAGGCCAATTTACCTTTCCAGGTGCATTGTGATGCATCAGATTATGGGGTTGGTTGCTGTCTGACACAGCAAGATACCGAAGGAATTTACAGGCCAATAGCTTTTGCTAGTCAAAAAATTCACTGCTACGCAAAAGAACTGGGCAAGCATCGAGAAAGAGGCCTGGGCAGTGTTATACGGGTTGAATAAATTCGACAAATGGATTTATTGTGCCAAGGTGGAGATCATTTCTGATCATAATCCTCTTAAGTACCTAAATCAAACCACTCCAAAAAGTCCCAAGCTAACCCGTTGGGCACTGGCGTTACAGAGATGGAATCACTCCATTACTCACAGGCCATGTATACAACATAGGAGTGTAGATGCATTGTCTAGATTAAGATAAGGACTGTATTGTATATATTTCGTGTTTTTTTGTATAATGTGTTTTCTATGTTTCTGTTTGCAATCCCATTACAGATTAGATCTTTCTGGGAACATAGTCACTTATTTCAATTGGGTGAACTATTAATATTATTTCATGTGTTTGTATTAAGGAACTTTCACTAGAACAATCATCAAGACTTTTGACTGTTGCAATTATTGTGTGTTCTGTTTGTGGATTTTCTGTGTCACGGTTTGTGAATTTTCTGTTCCTGGTGTCTGATATGGTAAAATCAGCCACAAGGGGCAAATTTTACTCTTAGGTGGGGCGTGTAAGGAACCGCTGCCTGCACCTGGTAACAAGTCGAACAAGAGACGATATAGAGAAAAGGATCTGGCAACGACGGAGGAGAAAAAGGTCGGAACGGGAGAGAAGAGAGAGGGTGACGAAAAAAGCAGGGGTCGTGAAAAGTAGACACGGCTGAACGATGTATCGTAATCCTGTAACATCTCGATATATTCTTGATTTTAAGAAATGTCCCATATAGAAGGTATGGAATAAACAGTGGGACCAAATCCTGTCTGCAATTATTTTCTTGTCACAATTCGAACACGGTCGGAAAAGAACTCACGAGTTTACACTAAGTTTCAGCCTTTCTAGTGTTAAGTGTCAAAACGCTTTGCCAAACGAAGACAGAAGTATTTCAAAAAGTGTGTGGTATTGAAACAAGTCATAGAAGCATCAGAAGCAATTTCGTGATGGGGCCAGGGTTTTCTCAAAGTACATTATTTGAATACAAATATTCAAGAAGTTTAAGTAAAATGGTGCTCAGTATGTTTGCATTGTTTGTGGAATTTTTGTGAAAAGATTTGAACGAAATGTAAAAATACTGCTATTAAACAATGATGTATGTCTCGTGTACTGAATGCATTGACATGATATAAAAGTGTGCCTACCAAAATCTGCATTCTCTTCGCTAGCACACCTAACTGAGATTTCTCGAAGTATTTTTGCAGCATTCAATTAAATTAAAATCTAAACGGTCAAAATTAATAACCACCAATGTTGAGACAGTGGAATAAGGAAGGAAATCGTGAGTACGGTAAAAGCGAGACAGTATTAAACTCAGATGTGTAGAAAATCCAACAACAACCAGCGGCGTATTTAACTAATAGGAAGCCTGGGCAAGGTTTTCCAAGAGCTACGACTAGAGAGCATCTCTATTTGTTCATTATAGCAAAGTATAATAGGAATGATACAGCTTCTCATATATCTCGTGAATTTTATGTGGTTATGTGAAAGAACTGCTTTATGCAGATTTGCTATTTGCGTTCCTCTCAATTCTGTAAACAGTAGCGTAAGATTAAAACTTTGAAGATATGATATACATTGGAAAATGAATCAAAGTGTGACCATATCCACTGATGATTCCATATTCAGTCAGAAAGTTGATTCTATTCGTATATCCATATTGGGAGAATCAGGGACTAGTTTGTGCGCTATAATGTCTGATAAATCAACAATTAAGAAAGCAGAGGGTTGATGGTCTTGGAAGTCATCACGCAGATATCCGTGCACACTTCCATGTTTTTAAGAGAAGTTGCTACTCTAAAAATGACAGACCTATCTTTTTTTTTATTTGATCTTATTATTTGCATTATTATATTTCTATCAATATATCACTTGTGTATGTCGGAAAGTTAGAAGTTGAATAAAACTTCATTTGAAAACAAATAAGGCAATTCAGCCACGTCCCCCTTTTTAGAAAAATAAGCTGAAAAAAGTGTTTTCATAAAAAAAGCCTATTTTATAACGAGAAATAATAACATTAAAAAGAAGAACGTGCAATATATATAAAGCAGAATATCACTGAGGCAATACAATACAATATTTTTTTTCTTTGTGAAATGCGTGCATGTAAAATTTTTGAATTAAGGTATTTTATACTAATAAATTTATAATTTCAGTTCTTATTCCTGATATGGTTTTCACACAAATGTAATACTCCAATATTATAATATGAAAAAGAACTAAATCTTCTGTCTTAACAGAAAAAAAAATTAACATTTTTCTTGAATTTTCTTGTGCAATTAGTACTCTCTAAAAATTGATCATTTATAAAAATGTATGGGTTTAAAGATATGAAAATGCAATTATATTGAAGACAAATGTATAAGTAATATCTTAAAGTGGTATTTTAAGTTTATTTAAGCATATTACCATTTTCTTTTCAGAATTATAGACTTTAAAGTGTTTTTCTCAGTTTGTGTTTTTCGAAACATTAGTGCATTCAAAATGCTTCTCCTTCCTTAATTATTCGCCAATTACTTCCATTTTTTACCTGCATGTTATATATAAAGTATGTTACACAATTAAGGATCCATTTTGTTGTTAACTGAATAGTTTTTTAAAGAAAATAAAAATGTAAGATATATTGATTTTTCGGTGATTTTTAGCATGTATATCAACATTTTTTTTTCACAAAAATTAATTAAGTTATTGTAAAATGGATCCCTAAAGGTGTTTAAAACATCCATAAGAATATTACTAAAAAAATTTAGGTAAAAAAAATTAACATTTTAAGAAGGAGTAAAACTTTAAAATTTTCTAAGTTTTCTTCAAAAATTTTTAAAAAATTAAAATTGTGTGAATAATATGCGAAAAATTTCATCTCGTACCATTATCTTGAATAAAAACATTATATAAAAATGATAAAATATAATTTTTAATACATAAATAAAGAATGTAGTTCAAAGGATACCAAATTCCCTTAAAAAGGAACTGTGAATGTTGTGAGTTATAGTGATGAGGTCTTGGCCCACCATTTAACGTGTGAAGGTGATCTTGATTTTATTACAATGATTAACAACGCAAGACCAAATGAAGCTCATCTGAACAGTGAATATCTGGAAATGGAGGATAATTAATGGATATTTGATCTTAATTTAAATGTATTGCCCCAACATCACATGGAGCTTAAAAAATTCTGAAATTCCAATGACAGTGTTTCTCTATCTTTCAATATTTGTGACCCAATAAATATTTATTGAATGCAATAAAAATGAACCGTGATGTAAAGCTACATACACACACACAATACGGCTTTAATTATAAACTATACAAGTTATCAAGATACGCCATACGCATATGGCAAGCTTATGGGAGGCACAAGTAATTTTTTTAATATTTTTCTTAATTTAGTATTGATAAACTTATTATCTTAAATATTCTGCGATATTGATTAATTTATAAGTATATTATATCAGTGTAAATGTGACTTTTTTTTTCCTTTATTTCAAAATACATTTTGTTTTGATTCCTTTCAGTAAATTGACACTTGTCCTAATTGTTTTTTTAATTTTTCACTTTTCAATGTGCTTGCGTCCCTCCACATGCTTCCTTAGGAGGCTCACCCCCAAGTTTGAGACACTCAGCTGTATACTACTTCCCTGCCAGTTCCTTATACTGGCTATGAAGTAGCTTTTTTTGCAGCTATTTTTTTAATTTCTCCCGAATTAATCATCTGTAACGTTTCTATATTTTTATAAGGGAATCTATTATTACACACAAATATATCACCAATGTACTTACGCAGCATTCTGAAGCGGCATTCTCCCCTTCCTTGTGAAAATCATTTTTGGCTACTGTCTTCGAGCAAAAAATCGTACACGTTTTTAACTTTTTGTAACTATCTTTATACATGATCTACTGTAGTACTTACCCTTTTTTTGAAAAATGACTGGGGATTCTACTTACAAATTTCGCTTCTTTGCTAATTTATCAGTTTCGAATTTAAATTTTAAACACTCTTATATTTTAGCAGTTAAAAGAAAACTTTAAAAAGATTGTTATTTTTAAATATTGTTAAATAATTTCTGAAATGTGTTCATTTTATATGCATACGATAAATTTTCTAAACACTTTTTCTTTTTTTTTTAATGTAGAAGTGCACAGAGTTTTTCACTTTAAATATCAATATTTGAACATGTGTTTTAAATATGTACTTTTAAGTACTTATGAAGAATTAAAACAAATATGAAATTTTGATACACATTTTTTAAAAAAAAAATATTTAGTTTTTTTTATTTTTATTTTCTTATGTTATACAAAATTACACAATTTTTGTCATTTTCATCGTGATTGATTGATGCGTATCTAAGAGAAGTATAAGCTATCCATTTACCTATAAATAATAAAATCCTTGTACATTTCGTTTTTGATAAGGGGATTTTTCATAACTCTCTCTCTCTCTCTGTTATTCTAAAAAAATCAATCTTGCTGTACATTATTTTATTTTATACTGTATTTTACAACTTTCTATCAAGTTTATCACGAATAAAAATTGCCGGTGTTCATCAAGCAACACAATGACGTATTTTTAGTTACCTTAATTTTTTATCAATATTTCTTTCTTTCGTAGGATGTAATCGTTTTTTAAATTTACTTTTTAAAAAAAAATATTTACACTGTATTATTTTTTACTCTACTAAATTGTACATGTAACTAGAAATTCGTAATAATAATTTGAAGGTTTTAAAAAGAAAATGAACCTAAGAAGGAGTACACCTAGTTGAAAATAACAAACATTTGCATTTCGTTCACTTCGATACCAGAAACATTGACTAAACTTTCTCAATTATGATGATATATACATTTTTAAGACATATTAGTTAACACAACTAATGCGAGCATACTGAATATGGTTTATTGAATTTAAATTAAGGCTAACAAGTGAATTACGTTACTCCTTTACTTGTTATATCGATGCAAAAATATACATTTTTTTAAAAATAAATTAATAGGATTTTTAGTGTACACATTAAAAAATATTAGTTGTTTTATGTTCAAAAATTGAAACTGTATTATATTCAGAAGATTTTTCCCCTTTAATGATTTATTTGAAATAAATATTTAAATGTAAAATATTTTCTCTCTATTTCATGTTGACTATTATCAAAGTATCACTACTGGCGTTTTATCTTTCATTTTACTATTATATAGTCCCAGGAAAATAAAAATTAACTAAGGAATTTCTGCTTTCTGAATGCTTAGATTCGGAACGCAGAATAATCAATCCATGCTTTATCAATAAAGGGAGTATTTTCAAAAAGCCATTCTTTATTATTCATTAAGTGAATAAACAGTAAATCAATAGACACTTGTTTCAGGAACATATTTTACTTAAAAATGTTTCTAATATAAAATTTTACAGTAAGTATTCTCATTAATTTGCTTAGCTATTTTTTTTTATTTTTAACGTTTCGCTTAAATTTATACAAGAGCTAATATTCGCCAATATTATCTTATATATATATTTTAAAAACGTTTTTAGTGGATAACTAATATTGTTAGTAATGTTTAAGGATGCCAATCAGAAAAAAAATCTACAAAATAAAATAAGTGTTTGCTTTTATTTCAATGTAAGTAAATTGTATTACATTTTTATGCATGAATATTTAGAACTTTCTAGTTTCAAATATGTTAGAAATAAACATATAGCCCATGGTTAAAAGGAAGAAAATATACTCGTCACAAGGTTGAAGTACGCCATAAACAACATCTGTACCAACTCAAATGAAATGTACCATAAAATTCGGTTGGCTTGCTTATGCTAGGCCATATTTTTATACTTCGATCATTCTTTCGATAAAGTATGTGTTTTATTTTTCTATAAAATGTTTTTATAGAGCACTTTCATTTATTCAAGATATAAATATTTTACCAGAATAAGCAATAACAAAAAATGTGTTTCATTTTATATCGCACGAATTTTATTTCTAAGGGTAGTATAAAAAGTACATCAATAGTTTTTAATCCAAATTTTTAAAAACTAAGACGAGCAAACGAAAGAAAAACCAGCCTTTGGCTAATTTTCAAATTCTAGAATGGGGATAAAATTAAACTCGACATTTCGAAATTGACCTCAAAACGAATTTTATTGCAATTCTTTTTATAAATCGTTACTAGCCAACGGGTAATTTAGGAAAGTAGTATAAATTTTTGGATCTTCTTTAACTGTTTCAGAAACTTAAATAAAAAAGGAGAAGTAAATTAAAATATCTGGTAATTTAGAAAATATAGAATTTCTTACAATTTAACTTGGTTTTCCTTCCAAAAAAGTTATGCTCAAGCTGTGACACTTCTTTAAATATATTTTGTAAATATACTTGTAACAATGTGAAGGTTACCTTAAGGGGTCACAGAGGTGTTAATCTTGGATTTTATCGAATTTTCGAAAAACATATATGTTGTTCCTCATCTTCTTTTGAACATTTTGATACCAACCACGTGATAGTACTACAAAAACTTCGAAAGTGATTCGAAAAATTCCAAACAGCAATTTAGTAATAACAATGTTTAAATGGCCACATGCCACACCCACTTATTCTTGATTTCCGCATACGTTTTATTTTTTGGTTTTTAAAAAGACTCATGAAATATTTTAAACACTTACTTAATTGAGAAGGAAGCTTACAACTCAACGCACACTTTTTTAATGTGTTTGATTCTGTTTGGGTAATGCTAGCACGTTGTTTGAAATAACTTATCGAAATTCAAAACAGCGTTGTTTAAAAACGTTTATCAAAATTGAAAACAAAATTCTCTCGATTCAAATGGAAAATACTCATCGTAGACCTTCAGGTAAACGTCCTAAGAAAAGAAGAGATTTAGAGGGAACCAATTCATGAAGGTATGTTCTCATACATATGTTGCAGAAAGGAGAGATACAAGTAAGTGTGCTTCCAGTAATAAAATCTCAGGAATTCAGACTTCATTAAAGTCAAATCTTGTGAAGGTAAAGGAAAACTTCAAAGGATGTCGTATTTTTGAATTTATATCAACTTTTAGCTCTATTTTATCAGTATCATGTTGTTTAAAATGTCATAAACCAATAACAATTAATGAAAAGTCCACTCGTGGTTTATGTTCGAATTTTGAAATACGTTGTAAAAACTGTGGAAGTGTTTGTACTTTTTCAAGCTGTGAAAACACTGGGAATAAAAATAATGCTCCAGAAATTAACAGAAGATCTATTTTAGCAATGAGATGTATAGACCAAGGTTTAGAGTCATTAAAAACCTTTTGTGCTGTAATGAGTCTTCCTAATCATATTGAACAAAAATCATATGATGTTATTAATAATAAATTCCACGTGTTATGAAGGAAGTCGCTGAAGAAAGCATGAAAACGGCAGCTGTCGAAGAAAATTCTTCGTCACCTAATAACCTTTTAACGGTAAGTGGTGACGGTACCTGGAAGACGAGAGGAAATTCATCGTTGATTGGAGTATGTACTGTAATAGGGGCCGAAACTGGTAAGGTTTTGGATAGGGAAGTGTTGTCCTCATTTTGCAAAGGATGCGACAGTTATAAAGGGGTAAAGTTTGGTATCAAGTACAATAAATGGCAAAGAGCGCATAAGATTTCATGTAGAAAAAATTATTCTGGCTCTGCTGGTAAGATGGAGGTTGACGGGATGTTGAGGATTTTTAATCGATCATAAAAGCTTCCCGACCTGAAATATTCGAACTACATAGGAGATGGCGACACAAAAACATTCAATGCCCTTTCTGAAAACAAGCCATACGGCGATGATCATCTTATATTAGGCCATGTGCAAAAGAGAATGGGTACAAGACTTAGGAAGCTTAATTAGTATATAGTAAAAATAAATTATCTGATGGTAAAACTATTGGCGGTAAAGGTAGGTTAACTGATAGTTTAATTGATAAACTTGCGCATTACTATGGTAATGCTATTCGATGCAATTCTACTAGTGTAAAGGAAATGCGGAAAGCCATTTGGGCTGTTTGGGGTCATTCTTGCAGCACTGATGATGAACCGATGCACTGGTTTTGTCCTATAAATCGAAATACATGGTGTAAATATATAATGCCGCAATTAATAATAATTTACAAAATTATAAACACAAACCATCAGTTGCTAAAGCTGTTTGAGATGTAATTAAGCCTGTATTTGAAGACTTATCTCATCCGGCACTCCTGAAGAAATGTTTAGGAGGTAAGACACAGAATCCTAATGAAAGTTTAAATTCATTAATTTGGAAGTTTTGTCCTAAGACGATTGGTTCTAGTCTTCAGGTTGCAGAGATTGCTTCAAATCTAGCAACCAGTGTTTTTAATGATGGAAATCAAATACTTATTACTATTTTAGAGAAATTTGGCTTAAAAATTAAAAGAAATGTTTGTGTGTCCCTGGCTGAACGTGACAATCGTTGAATCTTTATGTCAAGACAGAGGCGCTTAGAATCATCTTTTGAAGCTCGTTGAGCCAAGAAAATTAAAAAGAGTAAAGAAATTGAGCTGTTTCACGAACAGGAAGGTATATATTATTATCCTGGAGAATTTTAGCGTGTAAGGTTTAAGATTTATGATCTCAAATTCAATTTTAAAACTTTAAAGCCCTTTTTCTCAGTTTGTGTTTTTTTTCAATTACACGCATTGCGTTTCAAAAACTATCATACTTTGATGTATAAAACTTAACAAAATTATAAATTCTATCATAATCTTCAAATCCTACCTATTTATAGTATTATAAGTTTTTAATATTTTGAAATATTTCAACAAAAATTGAATTTTTTAAAAAATATTTAAAAAATTTACTTTTTTTTTTTTTTTTAAAAATATTATTTTTATTTTATTTATATAAGATAAGCCAGCATGTAATAAGGATATATTTGACTTTATAAATCAACTTATTGCTAGTAATTAGAATTATTATTGCAGAAAATATCATGCGCGTCGTAAAATTTACTATGTGTTTCTTACAAAATATTTCTTATTTTTATGTGCTTATTATTTTTAAAATTATGATTATATTTTAGATATTTTATACTTTTTTGAAACTTTATTCCTTTATAAGAAATGTGTAAAAGAATCAAATTATTTCATTTTAATCTCAAAGAATTATTTCTAGTCGAAAATTGTTTGTATTTTGTGCTCTCGAAACATTTTTAAAACTCCTGTGACCCCTTAGGAATCTTTATAACAACTTTTTCCGAAATAAATCTTCTTTCTACAGACATTTTCGGGATTTATTTGTTGGCTTAGGTGTATTCATAATGAAAGTATTTATTCGCTACTGTCCTGTTCCACAAAGTATAAAAACAAACTTTTCAAATATAAATTTAACTTCATTTACTGTATCATTATCTTTTTTTTAATTTTATTAAAATAAATTTTTAGTTTCTGTTTATTTATGTTAACATTCATACAATTTAAATTTACATATATTTTTTTAATAAGCATTGAAGTTTTAAGGTAATTTAATTGCTAAAGAATAGAAAAAAATATAATATTTATAGAAATTTTGAGACAACAGTTTTAATCCAATGTCTACAAATAGTTTTCGTATTTGATAAAATTTTGAAAATTAAATTCAAATGTATTAACAGCTGAAACTAATATAGCTGCTTGGCTCGTAGTTGCACGGCTTTTTCGTGTTTATTAATTTTCTGTCCATATTTCCCCTGAAATTAAATTATATATATATATAAATGAAATTATATATATTATATTATATATATATATAAATTCGTTGTCAGTACTTATTTAACATGTATATATATATAAATGAAATTAAAACTCCCTTTTTTAGAAATTTCTCGTTCGAATGGTTTCTTTTCTCTCCATTTAGCTCGTCATTGCTCCTGCGATTTGGGGCGTTTTGAAGTGTAAAACTATTTTTCCAACTTTTTTTTTCCTTTAGGGATAAGATCTTCCTTCAGATTTCTTTTTCCAACTAATTATGTACAAGAAGCAATAATGTTTTGGATAGTAAACTATATTAAGGTTAAGCAATAAAATGTAAATGATTCTAATATAATATATTAAACAAATATATCCAAAAAACATCCATTATTTTTAACAAGGATTACATTTTTTATCTGAAATAAAAAAGAATGAATCGTTTCATTACGTTAATTTAAAAATGTCTGTAAAATCTTATTTAGTTTTATTCACTATGGAAAAAAAACGAGATTTTATTACTAAGTAATTAAATTGGTAATTAATAATGGAAAACAATAATGTTTTAGTTTCTTAAGAATATGTTAATTTAAATAAATTATCATTAAATTATGGTTAAAAACACGCGTATCACTCTTTTCTATAATTATTCAAATGGCTGATTATTTCAGGGTATTTGAATGTTCGAATAAAAATATGTAGCATGTAGCTATAAAAAAGAACTATGGGGGCGGAAAAGCCTATAATTGTGTTCACATTCTCTGTACAAAAAATAATTCAATAAGAAAATAATACTGTCTAAAAGAAACATTTCAGCATTTTCTTATATTTTAAAGATTTTCAGTAAATCCTTTTTTAAGGAAAAAGAAACTATATCATGTTGAGAATAAGCTTACATTCATTATTTAATATACGGATATGTTACAATAAATACTTTTTTAGAATTTAAAATATTAAAATTGTTAGACATTTAAAAAAGTCGGATCCAAATTTTTAATGATCTCCTTGTGTTGTTTTTCCAATCCCGTTAATCTAATTACATTCGATCTTTTTATACTGCCATGCAAATCGAGCTAGTAAAACTCGGCTCATGTTAGTTTTAAAAAGGAAGGAGAAACGGAAATATAAGAAGTATGTGAGTGGTTTAATACAACTGGTTGGCAATGCAATTTCATCATTTTTTGAAATTAATTTTTCAATATTAGAAGATCGAATCGGATGTCACTGGTAATGTTGCTTTTTGAACTTATTGTTTTTTTTTATCGCTCCAGTAGTGACTTTATGATTGATTATTAAAGGCCAATTTTAAGAAACTTTTTTTCGTCTTCATGCCTCCTCGACACATAAATTTCACTGCTAGCTTTGCAAAATTTAAATTAGTTTACCAATAAGTGTAACAAAAATGAATCCGAAATCCTTAATAATTACATTCATTATATAAGAAAAAACATTAAAAAAGAAAAAAAAATTGTGATACAAACATTTCATCATTTTGTTCATCAACAAAAACTGATATACTAATTATTTTATTAGAAATAGTTTTTTCTTAGGATTTGAAAAAATAAAATTGATAAGACATGTTCAATTAAGAATTAATCATTGCATTATTTTAGCTTAAAAAAGAAGCTAAAAACAAAAATTAACTCATTTAACTAAGCCTTTTTGAAATAATTCAACAGTAAGAACTCAAACTCATGAATTGTGTGGTAAGTTTACCATAATAAACTATTCCTGGCATTTGCGGACTTTGGCAATTTTTCCCTTGTTTTTCCACAGCTCCCCAAAACAGGTAAGTGAATTTTATAAAAACATTTTCTTATATAAAAAAGACAGAAAAATGGAATTTTTTGAAATGATAAAATTCCATACTTTTAATTTTTTTTATTATATTGAGCTTTAGGTTAACTTTGCAGTATTGAAATAGGTATAATTTACCAGTCTGTTTAAAGTATAGTGCTATCTTGTTTTCAGAATTTTAACGAAAGAAAATAAACAGAAATCTGTAAAAAGTGTTATACATTGTAATTTTTGTTTGTTTTTAAATATATATTTAAATTAATCACAAGTTAAAATCATTTACTTTTTTTAAGTGAAGGGCTTTTCTAGGCCACGCTTCTACGCCAAATTGTCATTCGCTTTGCATAAACACAATTTCCAAACGTATGAAAGTTTCCCCTTTTTTTCTGATTTAAGACATAAGTAACAAACAAAAGTAATTTTTTTACAAAAAGTGTAAGAAAATAATTTCATAAATAAATCATCGAGAAAAAGTCAATTGCATTTAAAACACAACATATTCTTTAAATTGAAATTTCATAAGCAAATTTTTGATTCTCCGGTTAGAAAAGATTAATAAAGACTGATCTACGGAAAGAAAGTTTCATGTAATTATTTTTTATAAGTTTTAAAACTGTTAAATATTTCAATCAAATTTTAAATATATTTTTTATAAAAATTAAAAACAAAAATAAATGAAAGGTAGGTTTTGGAATCTGATGTTTTGGATCCCTGAATCTAGCAAACAAATTGTGAATATTTGTAGTGTAGGAGTTCGTTTCATTACAAAAACTGGAATGTGATACAGAACGATTGAAAAATTTATTTTATTAAAATGAATCAAACTTCACTCATTTTAGGAAAAAACACTGAAGTTCCAATTTATCATGGTTTTGCAAATAATTACTATATGGTGTCGTGGCAAAATAAACGATCTTTTCGTTTAAGTAATTTTCTTTTTGTCTGAATTTCGGTAAATAACACCCAGGGTAAATCAATCATGCATTTTAAAGTTTTTAATTAAAATATTTTTAAATTAGAGCTATTTTGGAAATTACATGGTTAAAATTCATCCCGTGGCTCAACCCTATATTTTAATAGTTTCAGTGCGTTTCTACCTTTAGCCAGTAAAATAGCTTCATCTAGTAGATTGATACGTTAATTTACTCGCGAATTTTAATAGTGGAGAAATTTTATACACTCTGTAACCAAAAAATGAAACGCAACTATACATACTTACAATCAAGATAACCCGTACAAATGTATATCAGAACAAGGTTTGAGCTTAATCTTGACTTGTAATTCTAATCTTGTGAAAGAGAATAATTTACACTTGAATCCACTTTTGTATAATTTTGAAATTTATAAAGAAATTATTTTTCAAAACACTAAATATTGTTTTTAAACAATATATATACAAAAATAATATAGCACTTTTTAAAAAAAATAATACTTAAAGTTTTATTTTGAATCAATATAGTATTTACTTTTTAGCTCACAAACATAAAACTGCATTTTTTTTCTTTTCAATAAAAAAAGAAAGCGCCAAATATATAAACCGTAAAAAAAACCTATTAGCCAACGAATGGTTTTTTTTTTTATTTCTTTGGTTCTGAAAAAAGAAAAAGTATAGCTAAGATATTCTTTCGAGAAAGCGCGAAGAAAAATATTTCACGAAAAACCAATTCAGAACAATTGTAAGGATAACAAAAATGTCAGCAAGAAAGACCATTTGCCTGTAGCAAATCTTGACAAAACCTTACTTCATTGTTTAAAAAAAGTCAGAACAATCTAAGCAATGTATTTTTTGTGTGCTCTTTTTAAGAATTTTTTTTCATCCAAGTCGTTAACTGTCAACTCAACTCGGCTTTTTCAGTGAGTGATGGAACGTAGCTAAAATGCGTAGGAAAAAATGCAGTCATAGTGAAAAATTTTGTAACTTTAGTTCGTGCTTCTTAGAAAGTTTGTGCAGATAAATTCTGCAAAAAAAACCAAGATGGGTAATGCAAAATAGTTTATAGATTTCATAGAAATTTGTCGAAATAAATTTTTAAATGTTTAAAGGGCTGTAAAATATGTATATATTTCTAGGATAAATACGCAGTTAAATTAAACAGCTGGAAAAAGTTCTCGGTTCATAGCATAAAGTACATTTTGTTTCTAAGATTATAAAGTATATTTTGCTTAAAAAATATTTTTATGGAATATTTCTAACAAATAATACTGAAGTTTTAAATTCCATTTCCTTTTAAAATTGTTTATTTTAAAAAAAATCTTTCAAGTATTTTTATATCAAAGAAATGGCGTATTATATTTCATGTCCTTGAAAGAAAAGCAAATCAATAGGTTTCAAGTAACTTAGAATGAAGTATTTATTTTTTTCTACAAATATGAAATTAATTTTGGAAAGAAAAAGAGGGGATAAACAATTACGTATTTAAGCAAAGTTATTTCATTTGAGTAAGTTGGTTGCTGTCAATTAAAATAACACAGTATGATTTAATTGACAAATATCGGTCAAAGCAATTAAATGAAAACTATTCGCGTTTTTTCTATAATATCACAAAATATGAATGTTTTAAATTAAAGGGAAAATAGCTAAGTTAACTTGTGTTCTTTTTTTATTCACAACCGTATGGCAAATAAAACTGTGTTAAACATACTTATCTACTAAAAAAATAACTTCTCCTTATTTCAAATTTTAAGGCTTTTTTCCCTATTGAGCCGATTACTTTGACTGTTATTCTAACTATTGCTTGAACATAATTTGGTATGCATTTTTTAGTAAAATAACTAAATACTTTTAAAAATAATAGAATTCAGATTGTATGTATAGATTTAAAGGAAAAGGAATTTTTAATAAACTTTCCCCCCAAAAGTATTTCATGAATATGGATATAATTTTATAACAAAACCTATACAAACTGTGTTAATGCATAGTTCGTCGTACTTGCAAATTGGTTTTCATGTGTGTACATCAGTGCTTCTCAAACTTTCTATTTTCGCGACCCAAATTTCAATCAGAAATTTCATCGTGCCCCCTTCCCCATACAATAGCAATGTTTTGAATGCAGTAATATTGTGCAATACTTTGAGAGACGCTAAAGCTACAAAACGTCCCTAATTTTAAACCATACAAAGTATTAAGATAAGTATTAAACTTTGTGTACGATAAGCCTATTGAAAAAAATCACTGGTAATTATTAAACTGGTTCTTAACTTAGTATTGATACTTAGTATCAAATATATTGTGCGCACTGATACATTTATAAGTATACTATATCAGAGTAAATGTGTATTTTTTTATTATGTCAGAATACATTTTGTTTCGTTTTAGTAAATTGATAATTTTTAAATAATCTCTTATTTTCGACTTCCCTATACGCTCGCGTCCCTCTAGGGGGTCGCTCCCGACAGTTTGAGAAACACTGGTGTACATCAATTGTTATAGGAGTAACATTGTAAAATAACTTTCCGAGTTTTTAAATTGTTCTTCAAGAAATTAAATAGTTAACTGTTTGTGGTATTTTATTTTTTATTGAAATCATTTATTATTCCCCGTGTACCGCAAAGTGCCCCACGGTACTTACAGAAGTAAGAAATATTGTAATTGCACTGATCAGAGAAATATTGAAAAGGGATGGAGTAAGCTATAAGAAAAGTCTGCTGTGTGTGTTCTAGAAGTATCCTGTCGAAGTACAAGTCCAGAGGTTCGTGAATAGAAGGAATGTACAGGGTATAGAATGTCATATGATGCTACCCCATGGAATAAAGGGTTCACTCTGATGACATCCAAAATGCTGTGGATATAAAATGAAATGGCTCTTATTCATAAGAACTCTTCGCCAGGTTTTGCTGCGGACGACAGTGAAGTAACTATTCCACCAGTTTCCTGCACACTTCCAGACTCTTCTTAGTTAGTCACTAAGTCTCGGTTAGATTTGGGACTAGTCTCTGAAAATGACTCATTTACAGGTCATGTCAAATACGAGTTTCGTCGCCAAAATCCCTAGTGTAGTTTCTGATTACGACGATAATATGCAATACTCTGATCAGTCCTGTCCATAAAATTAAACATAAATTAAGCGCGATACTACTGCATATAAGTCTGGCAGTATGTTACAGGGAGGGGCAGTTTCTGTAATGGGCTCTGTAATCTCAGACCAAATTCAATGATTACCATGCCAAATGTCATTACTGCGACTGTTGACATAATGACATGTCAAGAGATGGGTGCGTTAGGAGTTACGATAGTCTATTGAAATAACCCTTTGTTTCACTGAAGGCCTGCCATAAAGAAAAGGCATAAGAATGTTAAAATTGTCTAGTTCAAATTTATACTGTTGTGGTGGTGTGGTAGTTTGGAGAGTGGGTGCAAACACATGTGTCATTTTCGTCACTTGACCAAGGCTCACAATAACGAAGTAATTCGCCTACAGGCATTACGCTGCTTTATAGGCATACGTTAATATGACTCTCACTCTCACTCATTAACTGTACCACAGAAGGACAAAAATGCAAGGAAAGTCATGCAAGTTAAATCTGCCGAGACCCTCATGTTTGCATGATGTGGAAGTTTTAGAGTAGGAAACCACCTTATAGGCACAGTTCACATATTTTAACTTAAACCCCAAATTACAATATAGATTACCAAAAACCTCCGTGTAGCTTCGATGAGAAACTTAATAAACAATCAGAACCTGGTAGATAACATTTTTTCCCCCTAAATACACTTCTGTAATTTTTCTTTCATTAAACATACATTATTTCTAGAAAACTTATTGACATAAAATATATATTAATATATTTAAAACATTTTTATAATAGCTGTTCATATTTGAGATGTTCAATGTGTCACATTTGATTTCCAGAAAATAAAGTTTTAACATTTGGAAAAAGAATTCTTATTTTTTTCTCGCAGCACGTTCGAATAAAAATTGCTTCATTGTCGATCGCAATGTAAGAAATTGAGCTACAGTAAAAAAATGTATCTAAATGAATCGAGTGTAACTCAAAATATGTATTTTATTACTATCACCACATGCAAAAAGAGTTATTGAATAAAATAAAATTTTTCCATTAGAACTTAACACGGTGATTGATTTATTTATGAAAACATAATCGAACACAAATATATGCAGCTTTTAAAATAATTATTTTCTATGGAGTTTAATTTTTTAGAAAAATTATTTTACACAATCTAATTACAAATGTTTTGTATGGTACCCCCAATTGATTCCGTTAACCGAATTTTTGCTTTCAAACATTAATCGTTATATTACTTTTTATATAGTTCTTATATAATATTCTTTATATAATGCTTTCTTATCTATGTTTATTTATCCCTCTCTAATATAGACAAGAGAAAATATCCAATTAAAAAGTTTTACATTAAAAACATTCTTATGACAAAATACATAGCCATGCATCCCTTTTTGTGTCTCTTTCATCCTTTATCAGTAAATCATTCTTCTGCCTGTAGGGTTTCATAACTTTGTTTGAACTTTCATTTCTTCAGATAAATCTATATATATTATTAATGCACTTTACTTATCTAAACTATACCACATAAATCACAGATTACTTCTATAGACTTATAGTTAGGTTTTACTTTTACTCACTAGAATTTGAAACTTTTAGTTACGTTTCCTTATTTGTGCTCAGCGGTTTGTAGCTGGATTAAAAATGAATTACATATTTAAAAAATGATTCACGATTTATCAGTAATTAATTTGATAGTTGTGTAATATTTTTTTTTTTTTTAAAATATAGTTCAGAATTATTTAGCCAACGTGAGAAAAAAATACCTTAAGGTTTTGACTCAAGTTACTAAAAATGAAACCGACGTGGGTGTAACTGTAATTCTTTAAATAATTAGTTTAAGTCAATTATTTTTAATTAATTATAACTCAATTATCATATTTTTATCCATAGCAATAGTGTACAGAAAATGTCAGCTCAAATGAGCGCTATAAATGTGAGAGAAAGACTTTTGTAAGTTTTGACACAAGTCGCGAAATATGATGATAACATGGCTCTATTTGTAATTCCTTAAATAATTACTTTTAATCAATTAAATTTTATTAATTATGATTCAATTACTGTATTGTCATCCAAAATAACCATGCATATAAAATTTCAGCTAAATTGAGCGTTTAAAAATATATTTTATTAACGATTGAAAATTCCACGAAGATAAATAAATATATAGACAGAGAGTGTGAGCTAATAGTAAGAATTCAATAATTTTAAAAATGCATCTAATAGTGTAAATCATCTGTAAAAATAACAGAAATATATTTGAAATCTATTTTTACAATAATAAAAAGAAAAAAAAAAAAAATCTGTAAAAATAACAGAAAATCATTCAAAAATAAAACTTACTTTTATTTACAATTTGTGCAGTAATATCTTACATGCGTTTTCAAATTTGATTCTTACATTTGTAGCGTAACGTGTTAGTTTTGTTGTCATTACTAGATGGACAGAGAGAGGTACTTCCTAGGGAGGTTTGCACACAAATGACGTATTATCAGCAAATTCCGATAGTAGGCTTTCCTTTTTTCTCTGCATTCGTTTTACTATTTTTATTCAGTCCTCACTTCTTGGAAGATTTGGCCTTGCTTCAGTGTTTGAAAAAATAACTGATTTTCCCAGTTCTTCCAAAAATAGTCTTCAGATACTCAATTTGTTTTCGTTTCAATCATTACGTACTGAAGTCCATAGAACAAATTCATTGCTACAGAAGTATCAAGCATGTTATAGAACACTATTATAGGCTGGTGATTCGTATTTCTTTTTAAATAGTTAATGTCGCATGGAAACGATGAAATTAGGGCTTTCGTCAAATCCCTAATAAAGATGATCAATTCACGCAAGATGTTAAAATAACGACTCGTTCATGTCTTTTCCTTGTTGTAAGTAAGTGAATTAGTTAGGTCCCCGAACCTTTTTAGTAAAATGATGAAATGAAAAAAATATGCCACTTTTTTGGTGCTAAGGGACTGATATTTGGAGGATCGTAATAAATTTTGTCATAGTTAGGATCTGCTGGGACGCATCCCCTCGGTGCATTCCCAACCCCTCTACAGCTTTTTGGATACCCGAGCCTCACAGGCCATTCGGAGCTGGCTCATTCGATTCCTCTCTAACTGTTCTTCCAGTTATTATAGTTTCATGCTCATATGGCTATTCCTTACATACTTTTTAACTGCTCGTGTGTGTGTTTTAAACTTTTAAAATTTATTTAAATCCGCAATATCTTGATTCCTGTTTGAGTCTCGGACATAAAATTTGAACCAATTAATCCACTCTTCGAGACCCATTCAGTCATATACTTGACTCCTATTGTGTAAGCACGGGGAGAGCTGAATCACCAAAACATCATGCTCCCATGTTTATCCGATGGGGTCTGAAAAAATTTCACTCTCCTAAGGAATTGAGCAAGGGACTTGATTTTTAGAGGACCGCCATGTTTTCGTGGAATTTCCACCCTCCGGTGCTACCCCTACAGGGCTTCCCCATTAATAACTTGAATCCTATGCTACCTTGGTCGACCGCACCTGCTGGATTCAGTTGTTCTCCCTATGAGCTCTTCAAATACGTAATTTTTCACCAATAGCTCCATTCCTTCTCCCCACTTCACGTTTTTAAACTTTTTTTAAATTTTAATTTTTTTTAATTCCCCATAGTTCTGAAGATTTTTGACATGTGTGGTTCGGAAGAACAAGAGCTCGACCTTCCAAGTGGCTACCCACCCCACCAGACAGCATTTTGCCAATATTTTAAAATAACGTCTCTTAATGTCATTTTCATTATGAAAGTAAGTAATTTTATTAAACCCTGAACGGTTTCAGTGAAATGATGAAATGAGCTAGTCAGGATTTGCATTGGCAATGCAAATCATGACTAACTCATTTCGTTATTTTAAAATATTGACAGTTTTTTTTTCCATTTCATCCTTTCACTAAAACAGTTCAGGAATTTAACTAATTCACTTACAACAGGGAAAAGACATCAAAGAGACGTTATTTTAACATCTTGTTCGAATTGATCATCTCCTCCAGGGATTGGACGAAAGCCCTAATTTGATCGTTTCACTGCGACACATACGTTTAAAAGTTGATCAAGAGTATCCACAGCCTCTTTAGTGGAATCAACAGATCATGAATGGTTTTTCGCCAGTTATCTGGCTAACTTTTTGGCCACGATGAAAACTGCTCATAAGATTAACATTCGCGTTCCTTTTAGATCTTAGTTATGAAGTTTACATCTGCTGTGAGAAAGTTGTAAAATTGAATAATGTCTTGTGAACTTCTTTCTTTAGCATTTCTTTAGGATGTTCTGGTTTATGTTTTCTAACAGTACTAAGCATAGTCATTTTTCGTTGTAGAAGTTGCCATAAGTTGTAAGATGAGAAAAAATTATTGCATGTAATATGGTGTCCCGAATACCCATAACTAAGACGACACACTACTCGCATTCCGCGAATTTTCTCTGGTTTTTTCCCATGTTATATTCCAGGATAAATTCGTGTTTTCAGCACATAGAAAGTTTTACTGTCACGTAAATTCCGTATTTTGATCCCATTTTTAGAGTACTTACTTGGTACATACTGTTTGAAAGAACAACGACTAAGAAATTCTACTAATTCAGTAATATTTTTACTGGGACTATATAATTTTGGTAGAATTCCCATCCACTTTTTTCCAGTTATATTTCGCACTGCAGCTAATTTATCCAATTGTCTTCTTTCTTTACGAATGGAAGAACTATCGACATGGGACTAAATGTTTCGAGGGACATTGTCGCATGAAATATATTTTTGCCAGTTTATTTATCCCATACGCTTTCTGATCCTCCATATGATTTTAAAAATATCGACTAACAATTATAATCCAAAATATGCTTGAAAAATTTTACTTTTGATATTTTCCCACTTTTTGTCCTTCAATATTACGCACTTTTTGATTTCGTTTTCAATTGAAAAATTGAATACTACCTCATATGCACATTTTACGTCTATTACTCTTGCCGTTGACTATCTTGGAACACCTGGAGTAGTTTTTATAACATAAGCAGCTGTTGATTGTGCAGAATATGACAGTGGATTTAGAGTCCACTTTATTTTAGGATTCTTGGACTGAATACGCTCTTTACTGTTCATTTTTTGATTATTGGTATCAAAGTCGTTGTCAGAATTTTTACTCTGAATTTCATCACTGGAAGTATTTTCATACTCGGGAACTCCTTAGCTTTCAGAAGCTTATATTAGTTTAGTTCTATATGTGTGACTCAAACTTTTGCGATCTACCATTTTTTTCTCTCCCATTAGCAGGCGCAACTCCTTTACTGCATATCAGAAAGTGAAATACAGCCAAAAAAAAAAAAGAAGAGAAACGTAAAAAGCAAATCTTTGGGCCCTCTGCCAATCGTATCAAATTTTGACCTTGCACGTGTTTTTTTATCATGTGACCACATACACACATCAATGAAACAACAATGAAACAAGAAACATTTGTTACTATTTTCTTTTAGTTTATTCCAAACAAAAGTGAATATGAATGAGTAAAATTAAATGATTTTTTGGGGTCGGGCCATATTGACTCCAACACAACATTAGGTATATATTGAAAAATATTCCTTCGAAATACAAAGTTACATATATCATTTAAGAAGCACATATTTATATTGTTTATCTAAGATGTCAAAAAGTTTCATGAAAATTTCCCCGTTCTATATTTTTTTATGAACGTATGAAATTTATTTCGGGTCATATAGACCCGAACAGAAGAGCAGGGTTAAAATTTTGTTTATTTCCGAAATACATTTTTAAGTTGGAACATTATTTCGCTTTATATGGCTGTTTATAAATAAAAACAAATGCCCGAAAATATAATAAGTTTTACATTAATTTCTTTCATTTTACATTAAACTACTTTCAAACATAGTTGCTTTATTAGTTTAAACATTTAACATAGCGATATACAAGTTTTCATTGTACGGACTCTGTGCAAACCAGCCATCGTATAACGGAATATATCTCACCACCCCCTTTTATCCTCAGAACTTATGATTGATTTCTAAGGTTCTATTGTAAGTGTTAAATGCAGTATTTATACAACAGAAACATTTAATGATTTTTATTGTAAAAATGTTAGATATAGGCGTGGTTAAGGGAGTTTGGCAACATTTACATGGATAGAGTGAGATCATAATTGTTCTACCAACTATGTGGAACAGTGGTTCTCAAACTTTCACTACTGTCGACCCAATTTTCAATCATGATTTTTATCGCGCCCCGCCTAAAAATAATAACGTTTTGAATGCAATACTAATGCACTTTGGCGCTAAAGCTACAATACGATCATAATTATAAACCATACAAATTAACAAGATAAGTATTAAATTTTGTATATGTTACTTTTAAGTAATATTATTTTTTTTTTACTTTTTATTTAGATTCACTTAAAAAGGCTGTTTTTTAATTTGTTTTAAAGCTATAATTTATTTTAAAGTTATTTTTACTATGCACGATAAAAGTCACAATTCCAGTGAATAATTATATTAAGAGAAAATATACTTATACCTACTTTCAAGGTCTTTTCAATTTTTCTTAGAAAGTTTGAGAAAAAAATCCAATAAAACTAAAGAAAAGGTTCCAAATGTGAGTGTCCTTAATAAAGGACATAAATCACAGACACTTTCTGCTAAGAACACAGGATCGTTATTTTCCAGCTAAACTGTCCATTTTGTTCACGTTTTTGTAGTGTTGCTGTTGTATGATGATCTGCAATAGCATTTTTAAATTTTTCTTCCTTGTGTCTTTTTTTCAAGATGAAGTGTTACATTATGGCTTCACAGTTTTCTTCATAGAGATCTTTAGGCATCATTTTAAAATTTCAAATCAACTCAAACGTTTCATGTCTAACGCTTTTCTGATATTTACTTTCGCTATATATCCTGATTAATATGCATTATTAAGGTTTTTCAATTGCATAATTTCATTAGGTTCTTCAATTGCTTGATCAGTTTCAAATTCCCTCAATAGGGATAACAAATGCCCATTTTTTTTAATATTCTGCTTATTTACATTTATAAACCATAATAAATCGTACAACACAGCAAACAAAACTACAAAAGTGTTCATGGGGAAAGTGTAGCATGTTCTAAAAAATAATTGTGTAAAACGTTTTTCATTATGCATTATATGTTTCAGAATACTCATGTTATCCATATATCACAAAACTATTTCATATGGAAAAAGATGAAACAGAAATATATTAGATATATTTACAACTTCCCTTAAAAATAAAGACGGAGATAACCATACCAGTAAGTTCGAAGGTCAGCTAAAGTAATATTTTAGGTTAAAAAAAAAAAAAAAAAAAAAAACCTCTCATCGTTCTCATATTGACCGCAAAGCAAACAAAATATTTTTTTTTAGTTTAGTTATAGGATCAAAGATGGCTAATGAGCATTAGAAGTGGAATCTTTTATTTTTGAGGATCACCAGATGAAAAAAATAAATTATATCAGTGTAAATGTGTATTTTCTATTGTGTCAGAAAGCATTTTGTTTTACTTTATTCCAAAAAAATATTTTTTAAACCTTTTTATTTTCAATATGCTCGCGCCTCCCTCACAGGGTTACCCCCGAAGGGCGCGCTCCACAGTTTGAGAAACACCGATGTAGAAAGTCCTTGTTTCAATCTCTATACGTTTATCTACTACTAAATTAAGTAACATTGTGAGATCGTATGACCAGATATAAATTTGTTTTGGATCCAATTTAGGTGTTATGATGAATACATCATTCGTTAGCTGGAGTGAGTATCGCACTTTTCGATTACTCTAGGGCTTTTTGAAAGGACCTCCTAGTTTTGAACTATGGTTATGTGAAGAGAACGACACCTGAGGTGGCAGCCTTCTCACCTAAGTTACACTCTACATCAGCGAGAGGAAATTTGATCATCGACGTATTTAGCGTGCATCGTATCCCCTGCAAGGCGGATCTTTAAAGTAGTAAGCTCGAACGCATGGCATTTTGATCACAAGTCAGTTACGATTACCACCTTATACAGAAATGAACTTTAAACCTGCAGATATTTTAGTGACCACGCCATCTCTGATGTTCACTACACACTCTTAAGCAATAGCAATCAATTACACAACTCTCAATTCTTAATTGCTTGGGAACCGTTTATCTGGCATATCTGGCAATGAATGTCCCCACTCTTTTAAACACTCTTTGTCTTCAAAACAAAATCACCAGCTGAGATTCCTATTAGCGAGCTATATTTTATTTTCGGAAGTTTTATAAAGGTTATATTGATTGTAGTTGTTACTAAAATGTAAATTCCTTTTGACTTTGCACGAGGCATACGAATACTTACAACCGTGCAAAATATGAGTAGATGTTGCTCCAAACGACTTTTTATAACAACCCTATTGCATTGAAAGATACCAATTTGAACTCATATCTCAGACTGCTATTGCAGATAAAGCAATTTAAAGTAACACTCTGGTGTAGTTTCTTAAATTTTTTCTTAAATATTTTTTTTTTTATCTTGAATTTAGATTACACTAGAAAAAACACTAATATATGTTTGAACGAATTCGTAATTATATTATAAAAGTGCGAAACGCGTGTTGATAAAGAGAAATTCTACAAGAGTTCATAAAAGTTTTAAACCTTTTTTTTGTATCAAAGTTGTATTATGTATTTTTAAAGCCTCATACTTTATTATAATTTTTTTTGCCATCTTAGAGTGTTTTTGGTAAGATGAAACAGGTTTTTTTAGTATAGTGATAATGTGTTTAATATGATTCTAATAACTATAGTGTTCGAATTAATCGCTACAAATGGTAAAAAAAAAGATTTATTTTCTAAAACCCTATCTTCTATTCATTACATACTTTACACAAACAGAAAAATCCCTAAATTAGAACAAAATGCAACTCCGAAAGCAGAGATAACCTTTTCAAATCGTTTTGGTATTGATGCGAGGTCATTTGAAAGAATTTTTTCAAGAACTAAACAAACCCAAGTTTAAATTTAATTTGTTCGCATCATGGCCTAAATTAAATCAACTAGATTAAACTACACACACACTAACATTATTGCACGGTTAAAATTTGTATTTAAAAAAAAGAAACCAATAAAGAACTTAATTTTTAGTAAGCATCAAGAAAGGAGGAAAGTTCATGGTAGTTGACGTCATCGTGATTGTTTCTTTCTCACACCTACATGGTTAAATGAAAAAAATTAAGGAAAAATATCTGTTTAAATTGACGCGCGTCTCTTTAAATTGTGAACCGAATCACCTGTAAATTCTGTGTCTCTGGTTCCAAGCTGAGCCTCTGATTGTATATTTCATAATAGCGCAGAGTTACACTTTATAAATTTTATGGGTCCGACGACCCGAAACAGTGTGGGCCAATCCCTTGGCAGTCAATTTTCGAAAGAATGTATCAACACCCGGTCAAGGGGGTAAATACAGAAATTATCAATAAATGGAGGCCACCCAGCCTCTTATCACTCCTCCTCTCTCTCTCAGATTCATAAAACAAAAAAACAATTCTATAATGAAGGAACATAAGAGAGAGAGAAAAAATTGTGTAAGAAGAAAAACAAATTAAAAGCAGAAAGTGGCGATGACCTTATCAGCATTAGTCTTTGAATCTAGTGTAATGGAAGGCAAATGAAGATGAAATCTCAACAAAACGAAGAGTTCCCTGAAACTTGAAAAGCGAAGAGTTAATTAAAGTGGAAATTTTGGATGTGATCACTTTGCTTGAAGTCTCAGAGTATTCGAAGGAGGTGAGTGACGACGTAACTTAAACCGAGGATACTGTCCAATCTGCTAGAGACGCAGAGAGAGAATCATGTAAATCTTGAAGTGATATAACAAACCCCTGATTCTCCTTGACCATGACGAAATGAACTCTATAAAAAATTTGCACCAGATATCGAAGATGAGGGACATGTCACAGTAAACCGAGGAAATTAGCCTGTTATGCGCTGAAGATATACAGGAAAGTTCACGAAAATCCCCATCTTCATTGGTCTTTGCTGATTGTCTTGTCATCTTTATGAGAGGGAAGAAAAATACTCTCTCCAAAAAGGGAGGTAAAGTAGTAAATCATAAAATGTATTAAAAATAGAAAGAAAGGAAAAAAAATATTTTGTGTGAACATGAAATTTGTGTGACCTCAAGGCTGTAAGACACCATAGATTCCAAATGTCACCAATGGCTTTCTCACAGATGGGTAATATAAATCAATGCAGTTGTATAATTTTTTTAAAAAAAATAAAGGAGGAAACACACAAAAAAAATTCTA
The DNA here is from genome assembly GCA_019973935.1 of Trichonephila clavipes. NCBI lineage: Eukaryota > Metazoa > Arthropoda > Arachnida > Araneae > Nephilidae > Trichonephila > Trichonephila clavipes. The sequence goes on from BMAU01001821.1 coordinate 107,901, forward strand.
GCACAAGAATTTAAAAGTAAGTCCTAATATTATTTAGCGTTCAGAAAAAAAAATTCTTAAAATACCATGCAACATCAAATCATCTTTCTAGCAAAAAAAAAAACAATTTCAGATGAGATTTGAACCACTGCAAAATTTTATAAACAAAATTGAGTAGAATTAATTGACACAATAGCATAAACACATTCTAGCGTACTATTCTACAATGCAGATAACAATATTGTTTTACTAGTTTGTAATGAAATATATATAAAAAATAATTTCCACCTTCAAATAAAAACATTAGGAACCACTACACAAGACATAAATATTTAGACGAAGACAAAATAATACAACTTTTTGCGAAGATTTGGCTGACGAAACACAATACAACCAAATTGCGCGAGTACCGTACAAACAATAAGAAAACCAAACACAAAAATTGTTTCATATAATATCGTTGTTACGACATGAATAGCATTATGTGTATTTAATGAAGAAAATGTGCTACGTGCATCAATATCTACTAGCATATATAAATTGTAGTAGTCACCAAGAGCATTGAGTACAGTGTGAGAAGTTAAGTGTAAATGGAAATTTTACAAGTGATGAAGGTGCATGTGATCCGGAAACAAAAAATAACTCGGCTAACATCATAAGCCTGGTTCGAATCCTGGTCACGGCTCCATATGATGCGAGGCCATTTAAATAAATTCTCAAAAACTAAATAAACCCAAGTTCAATTTTACTTTGTTCGCATCATACCCAATGTCAAACCAACTAAAATCAACTATATTAAACTACACAAAGATTGAACGATCTCTATTTTACATTATAATTAAATTTATTATTGGGCAGTTAGAATTTGCATTTAAAAAAAGAATAAATCAATAAAGAACTTAATTTTAGTAAGCACTAAGAGAGAAGGAAAGTTCATGGTGAGACTGATGTCATCGTGATTGTTTCTTTCTCATACCTACATGGTTAATTAAAAAAATTAAGGAAAACTCTGCGTGGAAATTCGTGCAAGTCTCTTTAAATAGTGAACCGGATCACCTGCAAATCCTGGAGCAGGACTCACTGTCTCTCTAATTGGATGTTTCATAATCGCGCAGAGTTACATTTTATAAAATTTATGGGTTCACCGACCCGAAAATGGGTGCTACAATTCCTTGACAGTCCCTTTTCGAAAGAATGTAGCAACATCCAGTCAAGGGAGCAAGTATAAAAGTTACCAATAAAATGGAGGCCATCAAGTCTCTTGCCAGTATTGACTCCAACAGTGCATCGCACGTGTCTTTAAATTCATCATCGTAGAACCACACTTGTATAGGACTTTTATCGTTGGTTCTGTGGTCATGCAACTCATGCTAGCTAAAAGATTCTTGAGAATATTTCATAAATTTTTAATAAGATTTTGGTCTGTTGAATTATGAAGACAATTAAGAGACATTTATTTTATTTTCTCGTGTAAAATTCTGGACAAATGTCGAATTGTGACAAGAAACCACACCATTTTGAAATGTTCCTTCAAATGTTTCCATGAATGGAACAATTCTACCGTGTTTTATTTCTATGTATTTGGCATAGTTCGTAATGTTGTTCAAATGAACTTCTCTTTCAGTGTCATTTTATTTCAATCCCCCTCTACCCCCAAAATAGTGGATATTAGGATATTTTACGGTCTATTGGATATGATCAGGCAGCAGAGTTTCAACTTCACTTCGTTAAACCGCACTTAACTTTATCCATGCACAAATAAATGCGTTTAATCACTGAAAATCCTCTTTTTCTAGCTGTCAGCAGTCTCGGATCAGTATTTTTTAGCTGTGCGAAAAAACTTTTTCATCGTTTTCTGAGTTAGAAATTGCTTTTTCCTCGGTCTTGATGACATACGGGTCACTTCCAGAACCTTTTCTGCACAGTCGAGGTACACACTTCAACACCATACTCCAATAAATCCCTTCGAAGGTCTTACTTTGATTTATTTTGCTATTTCTTATGAGACTTTTGTCAGTTATTGGAGTAATTTTCCGTTTGAGCCCACATTTTACTTTTTCTTTTTGAAGACGATGATCAGTTTTCTTATAAAATTTGAAACACTTTAGTTGCTCACACTAACTTCTGTAGGTATATATGTTGCAGTCATAGATGTGTGTTCCTAAAGAGCGATTCTTTTAAAACGCTCCCTCGTAGTAATATCCGTCTTTCAACAAACAAAAGTAACACGTGTTACGTGGTACACCAAATTATAATCACCAGCGACCATGCTGAAAGGCTCACAACTGAGCTTCTGATGTACGAAAACCAACCAAACAAGTACATTATAGTCAATGTCAATCCATCAGAAAACTGCGCAGATATAACTGGTTTCAGATGGCTCGGGGTATAACTAGTAATCACGTACCAACACAGACACGAAAAATAGTTTGTCCCAATTAATTCGAACAGTATAATATACTTAATTTAAAACTGTTTTTAAGTGGAATAATAATTTTATAATTCAACTGTTACTTTAGGGTGTGGATAATTTCGTTAAATATGAAAAACAATTTTTTAAAAGTTTTGTCTGCATAGTGTTATTAATTTATATTCTTACACAGTATGGGAAGGAAAAATAATTTAATGCACGCATTGTACATATAGACAAAAATTTTAATACACATATAAAACAATCGCCCCGAGATAAATATTTAACCAGTTTTTAGGTATATAGGACTCCACAATAACTTTTCAGAACAAATTTCGAATAAATATTTTTATCTAAACTTTCATGTCTGTGGCGTTTCCTCGCTAACTTGAGGGGAGGCTAATACAAAATTGCGGTAAGTCATTACATTTAATTATCCTTAAACGTTATAAAAAATCTTGTTATTCTCATAACTGTGAATTTTTTTTCTACAAAGCAAACATAAATTCACAATTGTTTTACTAATTTATATGCAGCTTGCGTACCTTCTATTTGTATCACAATACCTTGTAGGTTATGAATTTATTCTTGCATTGAATTTATACTTTTAAAATCATAATTTCCTACTTTCCACTTTTTTTAAAAAAGAAATTGTCTTTTAATGGAACATTATCCTATTCAGATTCCTAAAATTTCATAAAAACTCAGCGCACATGATTTCAGAAACAATGTCAAAGGCTAAAGTTCTTGAATTTATTATGGTACGATGAATGAAAAGAAACAAGTGCAACGATTAAAATGCTGTATAATAAATATTGTCATATTACACATATCGTTAAATATCGCTCATCTTGCAAATGTAGGAGAGTTTGCGAGGTAGGAAATTTTGCAATAAATCGTAATTAATTCTAAAGTTTTTTTTTCTAGAAACAAATAACATACACTTATAAACATATTGTAGAAACTGAAAAACAAAAAACAACTCAATATTGAAAAATGTAATAATTGTTTCGCAAAAGAACTTTCATGAAATAACAATTACTTATGTTGAATAATTTGTTCTTCTTTATTAAACTATTATTTGTTACTGTAAATGAAAAATAATATTGCCAGTGTTTATTTTTTAAACAAAATAGATATGCGTGTTTTGTGAGTTATTGTTCAAATAAACTTTAAATTAAAGATAAATTTATCTCGTAGATGTTAGGCCGTTGCGACCTAATGTATATGGCACGAACTCTTTGACTGAGTCTCGCGGGTTTGAGGCCAGGTGCCACTGAAGTCCCACCGTGTAGAGAGGTCTAAATGCCCTCATGTTGGTGTGATGTGATGTGCAATGGAAGAGAGATGGGAAGCTCAGTTATCATCCTCGTCAGTTGACCGAGATTCAAAACGACGAGGTTCTTCACCAATAGTCCTCTTAAAGCTTTATAGTAATCTAACGAAGGTCGGAATTATTATAGAGCAAAATAAATGCGTTGTAAAAGCATATATTTGCATTGCAAGAGAGAGAGAGATACATTTATTGATCTTTTCAACTCTAAATTCAGTTATTTTAAAAGCCTCATACCTTAAAAAAAATTCAGAAATCTTTAAATTTGGAAACTTTTATCTTTATAAAAACGCTATTAAGATGCCCAAAATATTACAGTTTGGTATTCAACGTAAAATTGTTCTTAACTCTAGAAAGACTGATATTTTAGACCTATATTGTCCAAAAGCAGTCAAAATGACTGCATTATGAAAGAATCACTGATGCATAAATAAATTTGTTTAAAATTATTTTTTTAAATATGTTTTATGTTATTTACAGTCATATAACAAGTAACAAGTTATTAGTAAATATTAACAGTAAAAAAAAATTGCTTCACGTAGGAAAAAATCTATTCTAAGAAAGTCTGAGAAATTGTGTCATTATATACGTAATTGTTTTTCTAATTGAAACTAAAAAGCAGTCAAAATGACTTCCTTGGTCAACCTAAAATTAAAAATAAAATTTAATAATTCAATTCACATTACAATTAAAGATTTATTTTCCCCTTAAATATAATTATACAGCACATTCTACCAGAAATTGATTTAGTAGTTTAATAGAAATTATACCATTTATCAATATTATATGCACAAAAATATTTTCCCTATGTTTTATCCTGGTATATACATATGATACGTTTTTTTTCAAAACCGAGTGGCAATGAAGTTTAACTTTATGTGTATACATTGTGAAATGATATATACTTTGGTTTAACACAGGGGTGCCCCACCCAAATTGGTTGGTGGGCCACATAAAAATATACTAAACTGATGTGGGTCGCACATATCAAAATAAAAAAAAAATATTTAAAATATTTTACTATAGTACAGTATCCAAAATATGATATAATCCACATTCAATTATTGATATGATCAAAAAACACCAAGTTGACCTTTTACTGGATCACAATCACAACACAGCTGAAAATCGACCGATTGCACTTGTTGGTGGAAGAATATCTCTTAACCTACAAGGTTCTTATCTACAGTAGATTTATGCTGCCATCTGAGGTTACATAGTATAACAACTATGTGCGTAACATCTTCACATTTTATACTTGTGTTACAGTACGTTTGCATAAAATTGATTTAGATTTTCAAAATTTTTATTTCAAATGCAAAAAAGCAATTAAGTAAAGAACAGCTTTGTAATCATTACACTGTTTGTTAAAAAAAGTTTTTTGTTCTGCCCGATAGCCAAATGTTTAGTTTCTTATTGTATGATATTAATTATTGTACCATGATTAAATATATATCATAAAATGAAAAAAGTTACATAATTTCAGAAGGTTAAAATATTAAACATTTTTTATTCTGCTGCCGTAATTATCTTACATTTCTACTAGCTGGTCTGACAGTCCTGAGGCAACTCATTAAATCCTTAATCGGATTCCTTCATTGCCAAATAAAACAAGAAAAAGACTACTAATCTAAACTTAAAAATATAGACATAAATTATTTCTCTGACAAATAGAACTAAATACACTACTCACTCTCAGCGAAGTTATCGTTGAATGAGGAATAACACACCCAAGCTCATTTTCTTTCCTTCATCCATCAACACATGTTATTACAATTGCCTGGAAGTCAAATGAAAGAAAAAAAATCATTTCGGTAAAAACTGCACGGGGAGAGGGGTTGGGGTCAAAACACGATGTTTTCGATTCAACCGTCTGTAGTTCAAATGTCTAAAATAAATTCGAAAGAAACTTCAATTGGGCCGCAAAAATTCTCCAAATGGGCCGTGGGTTGGGCATGCCTGGTGTGTTTCACACATTATTCTATTATCCAGGCAACTGATATAGTGTTTTAAGGGAACAGGGCAACAACATACTCAACATCACCACAATAATGCAATTGCAGATGAACTCATTTGTCCCTCATCTCTTTAAGAAAAAGTATTATATATATATATATATATATATATATATATATATATATATATATATATATATATATATATAATGTAGGTAAATTAAAATATTATTTCAAACAGCTGCTCTTACTTTTGCGATCTTTAACATTCCGTTTTACTAAGAAATAATAAGAATGATAGATTCATAAAATGTTTTTAAACTTAATTATATAAATTGGGGAAAATTTCGCTTATTACAAATTCCAAGACAATTTTTCGTTTGTTGTCGAGTCTCTATTTTGTGCCTGCAATAGTTTTCAGTGTCGTAAATAAAGACTAAAGCTGCTTTTTTCGGTTGGGGGTGGAAGAAATTATTTATTTTATCTATGCATTTAATATAAGTAATTCTCCTGTTATTAAATAAATAAATATTTCTATTTTAATAGTTTTATTATTTTTTTAAATTAAAGCATGGAGATTTGCTTTATATTTTTTATATATTTAAATGTATAAGAATTTTTGATTAAAGAAAATTTTGAGAAATATAATGCAACTTCATATACAAATTTTCTGAAGGAATACACATCAGATATCAATGATGTTTTTAAAATAATTGATTACAAATCGGCTCCAAATAGGTTGATTTACAGACAAATGGATAAGATAGATTTCATTGTAATTAAATATTTTAATAAACATTTTTCTAATGAATGATCGGGTAAGACTTAAATTTTATTATTTGTAGAAAATATCCATTAGTGTATTATTTTATAATCTTTCATTCTAAAAAAATAATTATACATAAAATCTATTATACATAAAAAAAAAGGGTAGAACTTATTTACTTAGACATAATCTGATTTTTTTAAAAGAAGTAATTCACATTGGAACACGTTTTTTATTCATTATTTGATGAATGTCATACTTTATTTTTCAAATTATAGAATGTAATTACATAAAAAGAGAACATGTTTGCCTTCATGATGTATGCTTGTTTCAGTGAACATACAAAAATTATTTAAGATAATTTGTATAGAAATCTATTTGCGAAATTGAAATACATGTAGTTGTGAAATATTTCTGAAAGGAAATGACTGAATAAATATATCCTTATAAAGTGGATGCATTTAAAAAAATGTGATTTTTTGACTCTGTATATTAAGTATAATTACGACATTCTACTAGAAATAAGTGAAATATCAGTTGACAAACAGACAGTTTTTATTTCAGTTAAAAGACTAAGAAAACAAAAAATCAAAAAAACAAAAATATCAAAATTAAAATAATTTCACTTATCAAATTGCTAAAAAAAAGAAGAAAAAAAAGAAAAACTTTTTTAGAACGCTTCGAAGCAAACAGAAACTTATAGAACTATCCTCATTTTTTGTGACATATTTTTACACATGATTATGAAATGAAAGTAAAAAGGCAAAAAATGTTTTTAGTGTGTGAATTAATTTATCTCTGAGATTTTTTTTTAAAATTCGGAATAAAATAAATACTACCTTATTAACTATTTAATAATTACAAGGTTAATTCACGTTTCATTGAACTTAGCAAACAAAAGAAAGCTCATTTTTTATAATCGACTACATAATACATTTTTTCTTCAACCTTTTGTTTATTTTTTTATCAATGGTTAATTTTTTTACATGCTGATATATAATGGAAGATGATTTTTTTTAGAAAAATTCGATACAATAAGAAAATTTGTAGTTATTATGTATGATTCTTATTCAGCCAAGTACTGCCTCATGGAAAAAAAGTGCAAGAGTAAGATGACGATGTCTGACAAAAATGCTTATGCAAAATTGGTTAAATGAAATACATATCTTTCATTTAATGTAGCAGCATTACTAGCAAATTTAAGGCCAAAAATATGGGAATGAAATAAAAAAAGAGAGATTAAACTTTAATTCAACAACACTAGATCTCAGAACAAAGAAGATCCATCAATAAACCGAAAGAAATTTATTTATAATGTTATGTAGATTAAACCAGAAATATTTACTACTGTCACTCACATTGCGACATTTTAGGAACAATTTTTAATGCATTTGAAGTAAAGTCCCCATAGACAAGACAGTGAAAATTTCAGTTCTTTGGGGAAGATGTCATTATCATATATAGTCGCCAAAACTGTTGTCACATTTATCATGCAGAAAAAAAACGCCATTGGACAGCATGTCTGAGCGTTTTGGCTTGATGGCTCGTCTAAAGTTCAGAAAAGTGGTTTGATAACGCTGGGCAATGATGGTGGTTAACCCTTCCAGAAACAAGATAAGCAGTGGGGCATTGTGGTAAAAAAAATGACATCATGACCCTAACATAACTGGTGCAAACTGACTTTGATTTCTTTCGAGGTGGTGAAGTCGCACGTATCCACTGTATGTTCTGATGCTTGCTTTCAGGTTCAAAATGGTGACAGCATGTTTCGTCACTAGTGACAATTTGCGACATAACGCCGCATTCCTCTTCATGATAACGTTGCAGATGATTCAGAGACTGCTCCATTTGAGTATTGTGTTTTTCTGTGGTCAGTTGGTTGGGAACCCACTGAGCACAAATTTTACGAAAGTTCAAGTGTTAATGCATTTAAGTGTGAGTGGTTTCCTAGCGAACACACACCACTAACCGATGGATCTCATCCATGGTGATTTTACGGTTGTCCAAGACTAAAGCATTTGCTTCCGCATTCATTTCCGGTGTGATGCCTCAATAAGCCTGTCTAGGTCTAGCATCGTCTTCCAGTAACTCGCGCCCCTCAAGGAATCTTTTGTGTGTGCGCCATTTCACAACACGTTGACGGCACAGACTGTACTCACCGTGCACAGCCTTCATCCGCCGCCAAAACTCAAATAACTTCCCGTTGTTCCTTCTAATTCGCTTACATGTTCAGTAGTGGGTGAAAGCTTGTTTGACCACCTTCTCTTTGGCGTGAAACCATACAGTCGCTATGAAACATCAAACGATGTGCACGTGTCAGTATCTCTTCCGATAGATAGTGCCGCTGTACGTGGTTACGCAGTTACGTGGTGTCACCTTGCGTGAAATGCAAATTTAGACGCACTGACCGGGTTTCATTTGAATGAACCTTATATATATATATATATATATATATATATATATATATATATATATATATATATATATATATATATATATATATATATATATATATATACAGAGTATCCAGCCTTAGTGACCCAGTAGCTAATACCCGAATCATTTGGCTTAGTAATGCACTTCCAATTTGAAAAATGTTTTTTAAAAAAGTGAAGAATGTTTTTACGTGCTTTTCGAACCAAAAACAAAATTAAAAAAATTACAAAAATTAAATTATTATACGGTTCCCAGTTCATATAACATATATTCAGGAAAAGATGCAGTACACAAAAACAAAGTAAACACAAAAAGTTTCATTTTATAACGGTAAAAACTAGCCAAGTTATGGGACTTTGAAAATCATACTTTTCCTGCATCTCCTGGGCCATTTTCAAGACGCTAGTAAGGGGCTGTCACCAAAGTGAAATTATTTGCAACTTTACCAGAAACTTTCGCTCTTGCCCATCATTCTTATGTAAATCGTTTTTAAATTTGAAGTTAATATTACGATAATTGAGTACTAAGGAAATAGAATGTATTATGTGTACATGTAAAACATAGGCAAAAAAATAAAACATTTTGGAGTAAGAAAACATTTCAAAAGCAGTTCGAAAAAAATAGGTTTGTTTATTTTGCTTCAGACTGATTTGCTGCGTTACTGATCATGTCGAACTTTACAAATCTGTTGTGTAGTCGTTTGCAATTGCATACAGTCGTATTCTAAGATTACGAATTCTAGTACGGGGGAAGGAGATGTATACAAATGAAGAATAATGTGAAATGGTACTGTTGTACGGACAGTATATTCGAAATAAGAGAGGGGTGGCAAGACTTTATGCCATTAAATTTCCCAGTCGAAGACATCCATCTTATTGTACAATTTTCAGTGCTGTTCAACGCTAGTATAAAACTGGGAGTTTTCATAGACGTATTCCATTATTCGTACCACACACCTTCAGCGGATACCCACTGAGGATGTTCTAGGATATGCCCCGGCTCATCCTGAAAGTAGTGTCCGGGATATTGGCATAGGCTTGTTCCTACTTAAAATCGACGGTGTGGAACATATTACATACGTACGGTGCATATACTTATCGTCCAGTCCTGGCACAGGAAATAATGCTCGGATACCAGGATCGTCATTTTAATTTTTGCAATTTCGTGTTAAACACACAGGATGAAAATCCAGATTTTTTTAATGAAGTTCTGTGGTCGGATGAATGCCAATTATCGAGGCAAGGCGCTATTAATGAACAGAATAGACATTATTGGTCCCTCGAAAACCCACATCTTATACGACTGAATCGCCACCAAGTGTTCGTTGGTCGGTGAGTGTGTGGTGCGGAATATGGAAGAACACCTTAATTGGCCCAATATATTTCTCTGGACCTTTAACATCAGAATCATACACGGAAAGATTATCTGAACTATTCTATCTTTTAGCCGAATTTTTTTAGAAGGTGAAGTTTCCTTACGAGATTTGTCACGCAAGTGGTACCAGCATGATGGTGCCCCCGCAAACAAATCTGCGCTTCCATGTACATTTTTTGGCGCAGACATTTGACACTCGAATAATCGGCTACGGAGGTCTAGAGGTTGCAGAAGCTACAGGTGGAGTTTCTGACGCGGGTATGGTACTGCAATTCGGCGGCAGGCAGTCATTTTGAATATTATTTCAATTTGGTCATTTGATATAATAAAGTCCCTGATTCATTATTAGAACATCATTCCACATTGTGCTATAATTTGAACGGCAAATCATGTATTCTTTTGCTGCTATTTCTTTAAACAAGCTGTTTAAATCTTTTCTTGGTACAAGGTGTATTTCTTTAATTTAACTATTATTGTTTGCAATATAGCAATACAAATTATCAATCTATTATGTTTAGAAGGATGTTTTTTTTTTATTATATGATGTTTTTCTTTTGATCTTTCTTTAGATAGTGAATTACTGTTCTCTACACTCAATTTGTATACGACCCCCTTTTCTAAGCTATTTAGATCGTTCAACTTTATGTAGGCATAACTAGGTCAGTTTTTATCGTAATAAAATGAAACTTTTGTGTTTAATTTGCTTTTGTGTGCTGCATCTTTTCCTAAATATAATTGATAGGAACTGGAAATTTAATTTTGTAATTTTTTTTTGTAAATGGGGTTTTTGGTTCGAAACGCACGTAAAAACATATTTTACCTTTTTTAAAACATTTTTCAAATTGTAAGTGCATGTCTAAACCGAACGGTTCAAGAAATAGCTATTGGGGGGGTCACTTTAAGGCTGGACACCCTGTATAGATACTCTATTTTCCAAGTGAAAAATGGAAAAATGATTAGTATATCTTTAAAATTATAAGGCTATCTGTCAAAAGGATTACCCTCCCCTGCTTTTTTCACTGTGAAGATTTTGACAGAAATGAAATTTATTGTTATAAACGTTTTTCTAGTATTTCTGCATGTAAAGAGGCAAAATAAGCTTAAGAAACCTTCATCTCTTTTCTGATATTAAATAACGTCCGTGAGTTTTCCCAAAAACCTTCCTTAAGCATTTCATAAGTCTTTAAGAAGCGAATGATCATCACATCAGAACTAATTCTAATTTGTGAAATGAAGGGTGAAAGAATGCCGGATAATTGACTTCCCAGAACCATTTAAATTCTTAATCGATAAATAATTCTAATCAGTCACTAATTAGAAAATTCCATGCTTAGTATTTCATAATTTCTTGACACTAATGGTATATTATTCTCTATCTTGCTTTGAAGTTCTGGGGAAAACAAATCATTATAAAAGGTTTATCTATCAACTTTGTTTTGTTACAAAGATGTATTGTTTTTGAATTTCGTGTATCATTTTGCTGATATCTGACAAATATTCGTGTTTAGGTAAAATAAAATAATAATGGAGGATAGAATGATTGGCAAAAAATTCTAAAATTTTTTACTGATTAAATATATTCTCAGAAAAATTTCTCTTTGAAAAAACTGATATTTATTTTCCTATGATGATTTGAAAAAAAAAGCTTCTAAAATTTTCGATACCGTGCTGGTGATTTTCTTTGTCAAATAGAAATTTCATGGTTTTTTATGTGAATCATACGTAATGCATTGCAAATCTAAAATGATCATATGTACTTATAAAGAATTAGAGAATGTCAGAATAAATATATTTGTCAAAATATCTTCAAACATAACATAAAACAATATTAACTCGTACTCTAATCATATATTATAACTTCATTAATTTCTAAAATTAAATATAATTCTCGCACATTTAATGATATGTACTTTCAAATTTTACAATTATTTCGGCTTTAGTTAACTCGCAAAAGAATTAAGGTCAATCTCTTCAACATTTATTAAAACTTTATAAAACTAAAACAGTTTTTTTTTAAATTTTAAAACTGTTTATAAGTTTTCCGTAACTTACACTAAATAGCTTTTGAATTTTAAAAATATAAGCGTTTATTGGGAGAAAACTTTTACTTGTATTTAAACATAAAATATATTATGTTGTTTTTTTAACTTTTCACCACACGCTAAAAAAGAGAAAAAAATAATTAAAGCATTCTCTTTTTCTGAAACGTTACATGAAACACACCTTAAGTCTATCATTTTAACAGAAAAAAATATAAAATTACTGATTCATCATGTGATGTTTTCCATTATGGAGAGAATTGGAAGGATATTAACTTTTGAAGTGTTCACACACAAGCAAATTTTTTGATTACCAGAAATATTTAAAATATGAAATTATGTCTTAATTTTTTAGAAAATTAATGATCCTGCAAAAAAATGTTCATGAAAATATTTTAGTTATTTTTCCAAAGAAGAGATGCGATTATCTAAAATTCTTTCAAACAAAGTAATTGTTGTTGTAAATCTTACGTTATACAGTTTTTAAGTCATTAAATATTTCCCGCGGTATATTAATTTTGTGTATCGTGTCCCTTTCAAAATTTATCTTTGATGGTGAGTAAATTAATTATTTACAACATGATATTCTGGTATTGTCATAGCTTCATGTGTTTCTCATTCCACTGATTATTAAGAAACAAATTAATTTTTTAATTTTAATTTATTTTGTCTTAGTTTCTTAAGTGAAGTGGTATGCACAGGAAATTGAAATTTTGTTCTTATTATGTTTAGATATATGGCTGTATGAAATGTTAATGAGTACAAATTTAACAATTATAATCGTATTCAATGTTTCACATCTGATCATTTTTTGTTGATTATTGAAGTATCAGAATCAAAAGAAGAAATTTATCAAATAGCTTTAAAATAGGCTTGTTAAGAAATTGAAGTTTTTAGATTAAATAATTAGTATAACATGGAATAAAATAATCAATATTTGATATTTAAATAATGTTTCAATAATATGAATCCCATTGCTCATGTTGACACTTTGAAAAAATCATCCAGTTTTTAATTCAATTTTAAAATTAACGATTAAATATCTTGCAACAAATCAAGATACAATATTTATTAAAATTGAGATTGCGTTGGAAAGGTAAATGTAGATAGTGCTACAAGAAATAAAATAAAATGTTTAAAACTGCTGTGATTGGATTAAAAACAGGGAGGGAAAATAATAAAATTCAAAATGGATTATATATATATAAATGAAAAAATTTAACCATTTCATATACCATTTGGATCACATATTTTTAAGATCTATTTATTTTTTAAGAAATGTTATGTTAAGACTTATTATAATATGTATAAATATAAGGAATTACACCATAATGAGAAATTGCTTTTAGACTAAAGAAAAACTTCCATCAGTTTGAGGTGTTAAAATGAATATTTCGGTTTATTTACAAATTTATCTTTTCCATTTAAATTTGAATTTAAAAAAATTGGTTTCAAATATGGGTAATAATATGTAATTATGAATTATATTATTTCCTAAATATTTGAACTTTATTCAAACATATTCACTTTTGTACAAACCTGAATAAAGTTTTAGATTTTATAAAAAAATAAAGGTAATTGAATTATAAAACTTATTAAGTATAAGAATATGTGTGTTTACTTATATATAAATACATTATATATTTTCTAATTTATATTATTAACTTTATTCTTTGAAAAAATATGTATCCATGTCTCAATTATACTTCATTTTTCTACAAATATATAATTCTCATAAGGGTATTAAATATTTCAAAAATGAGACAAAGTAGCATAGGATAAGGTATTTTTTGAAAATTGTTTGGCTTTATTTCCCATTTTTTGAAGCTTGACTATTAGAAACAGTGCTTTAATTAAAAAACACTGTAGTAATGTTACATTAACGCGCAATGTAGTGAATTTTATTTTATGGAAAACTACTATTAGATTTAGCTTCTAAAGTCATCCGCTTGCATCCAGCAAAGATAACTCGAACAAGTAATGTAAAAAAAAATAAGTCAATTCCTACAAAGATCAAAAAAGAAGATTTTACCTACTTTTTTAAATAGTTACAATTAACATAAATATGTATATACATATGACATAATCACAACATTAAGTGGTAATTCATTTGCATTAATTATCATTTATATATCGTATTGTCATCCAAAACAATTGTGTACATAAAATTTCAGTTCAACTGAATGATTTAAACGTGAGAAAAAATATTTTCAAGTTTTGACACTTGTCATCAAAATGGTCGCTAAGTCACTCAAAATGATGCCAACGTGGCTGTATTTGTAATTCTTTAAATAATTAGTTTTAATCATTTAATTTTTATTTGTTACATTTAAATTACTGTATTGTCATCCAAAATAATCATGTGTATAAAATTTAAACTCAACTGATAGCTTTAAAATGTATTTTATTAACGATTGTATGTGTGTGTGAAAATTCCCCCCACCAAGATAAATAAATAAATACATAGAGTGAGAGAGAGTGCGAGCTAACGAGCTACTTGTAGGAATTGAAAAAAATTAGAGCGAAGTAAGCCAGATATTGAAAATTGCATTATCCAGATCAAGAGAAAGATGCCAATTCTTCTCAATTATTTTCATTTAAATGAATTATTCTATACTTTGCAAGTTATAAATATTTAAACTAATATATTTTGTACTTTTAGAAAAAAATATCCCTGCAGAAAACTTTGCATTGTCTTAACATTTTACGTTACGCATTTTTAAAAATATATTTATATATAGAACGGGAAATTGTGTTTCAAAATTCACAAACATTTATTCCTACGAAATAAATCTCAAGCTATTCTGGTTTTTCAGTATTGCAATGTTTTGAATTGAAGTGCAGAGTGTATTATGAATGGAACGCAGTTGGTCTTTGTTTCCTAGATAATAAAGAAAATTATAGATATAAACTTGAATAACAAAACTAAATGTATATAAATTAATTTTTTTTAAAATAATTAATTATTATTTTTCTGTTTTTTGTATTTTCATACAGAGAATGTGGAACTTGCCCTACCTGAAGGATATAACACACACATTTTCGAACTAAACTGGAATTTTTCAAGTCTGCTGAATCCCTACGGGAATTTCCACTCTTCAGAGGAAAAAAGATAGATAAAAAAAGTTTAGAATTATTTGTGTCTCAGATTCATATCTGAAATCTGATACTTCTGGGATTTCTTCTTTTTATGCAAAGGCCCACAGTCGGGGAGTGTTCCTATATGTTTTTCTTCTTCATTTGAATGTTTTATTCTAGATGCAGAAAACTTTTTTTGAAAGCTTTCGGATAAAACAAGGGAAAAGGTAATTGGAAACC
This sequence comes from Trichonephila clavipes, assembly GCA_019973935.1. NCBI lineage: Eukaryota > Metazoa > Arthropoda > Arachnida > Araneae > Nephilidae > Trichonephila > Trichonephila clavipes. The sequence continues at coordinate 123,511 of BMAU01001821.1, forward strand.
ATCTAGAATGCATTTCTTGAGGGCACCTTCAAAATAAATGTTTTGGTTATTCTAAGTTTACATGGGGTGGATAAATCATGAAACCTTGATAAAGTTGAAAATGTAACAATTTATTTAAACACTTAAATGAAATGGATAAATTGATCTGATCAACGTTATTATTTTCTATCTTCTTTCTATTAAATACTTTATTGCTTCATTAAAGTCAAATAAAAATTGCATGCTAAGACTATTTTAAAATAGAACAATAACTTTTAAAACTTAGAATGATTTCTTAGTAAAATTAATAGTGTACCTATAGTTTCAATAATCCCTTTCTCTATTACATGTTATATTCACTGATTGGACTTTAATTACATTTTTATGACTTTTTGGTAATGTAAGCTATATTTTGTATTTGTGCGCCTAAAATAATTAATTCAATGCTGAAAATCCAAAATTGTTGCTCAATTGTTTAGTGTCATGATCGAGTCTGTAGCGTACACCGTATTGTTTTGAAAAAATTACTTTTCTTTTGTAAAGGGGCAAATCCATTGTTTTTCAAAAAGTGAAACCAATAATCAAATGTGGTTATTTTTTCTGTTATTCAATTCTCTACTCCTTGTTTGTTTAAATGGATAAAAAGTAGTTAAAAGTTTAAGGAATCTTCTTCAAATAGTGAAATGGGTCTGGAATCGAATTCCATGTTTCCAAAATTTCGTTACTATTATTTTTACTTATATTGCTTGTCAATCTTTCTGCTTCAATCGATTCCAACTCTTTCCTTGTTTCAATAAACTTTTGAATCCATATTGAACTAGACTGGAAATCAATCAGTTGCATTCCAAGTTCTTCAATTTCCAACCAATCGAATTGAGACAAGTTCAGTTTATCAAACGAAATCACATCAGGGTACAAAATAAATTTGAGCGTTTACGATAATTCCTTGAACTGAGAAAATCTCGCTGAAAATTCTTTGATTAAATAATCCATTATGGAAATAAAGTCATCCATAACTTTTTCATCATTTCGTTTCTCTTGGGCATCTAAATTTTGATATATTTTCTCAAGTTTGGGAAGTACTTATAGTTTTTTGTAATAATATAGTTTCTGAAAACAAAGTTTAGCTTCAAAAGTTCGAATGAGATCCATCATGACGATAACTGTTTTATTCGGGCCTTGAAGCTTTATGTTCAATTCATTAAAATGTTGGCATATGTCTGTAAAAAAACATCAATTTTAAAAGCCATATAATATCCATCAACTGTGGGTATTGTTAAATTTTGCTCTCATTTCGTAGAAACGGTCTGATTTCTTCCAAGCAATCAACAAATCTTTGAAGTACGTTCCCGCGGCTCAACCAGCGAACATTGTTATACATTACTAAGCCATTATACACCGAATTGACTTCATCCAACAAAGCATCAAACTTTCGTTTATTTTAAGCCTGCGACGATATGAGGATGACTATTTTTGTGACTAAAAATATTACATTATCAAGAGATGTTAAACCACGCTTTGCACATAACGCTTGTTGGGGAATAATGCAGTGACACTCAAGATTCGAATGTCCTACGTCAGTGTTTCTCAAACTGTGGGGCGCGCCCCCCTGGGGGGCGCGATAACCTTACGAGGTGGGTGCGAGCATATCGAAAATAAAAGATTTAAAAAATAATTAACTTACTGGAATGAATTAAAACAAAATACTTTCAGACATAATAAAAAATGCACTTTTACCCTGATATAAGTTATAGGCGCGCGATATTAAATCATCAAAAAAGAAAATTCTACAATACTTAATTAGCTATCTTTGATCCTATAACCAAACAAAAAATATTTTATTTAATTTGCTGTAATCCCATGATGAGAGAGTTTTTATTACATTTGCTTTTTTAAAACTAACTTTCTACTCTTTAAGAGAAAAAAACAGATAGATCCCAGATCCAGAATCGAACAAATTTAGGAACATAAAAAATTCATCACTGTCATTATTTTGAAATACAGCACATTATAACTGTAATTTGTTTGAACTTCTAATTTATTGGTACAGTTAGTTATGACCCCTCTCTGATGTGTGTTTATTACTCATTTAAGGAAGTTGTAAGTAATGTATTTCTCTGTTGCGCGTTTTTCTATGCAAAACGTTTTATGATATTTGGAAAACCACGGAGAGCACACTTTGATGGATTACTTGGCCAAGACTTAGACCAAGATGAGTATTTTCAAACATATAAAGCATAACAATTGTTTTAGCAGTAACATACATATTATAATAATGAATACACTTTTTACCCGGAATTGGTAGCGCGGGACACACAGATCACGAAATTGTTAATTCTGGCAAAACTGTTTATTTGTTACGAAAAAAAAAATTGAAAAGTCAGTGAAAGTAGGTAAGTAAACTTTCTCTTAATTAAAGTATTCACTGGAATAACGATTTGTATCGTGTACAATAAAATAACTATATAAAAAAAAGGATTGGGGTGACTCAATAATTCCGCTCGACCGTATCGAGTGCGCGCCTGCTCCCAGGTTAAAACATGTTGAAGTCTTTTTGCTTTAAATATTAAAAATAATACAATTATTCCTCATCGGAATTTTATATTATTGTTCATTATTTAACATCAATTATAAATTCTAATTCTGTGAGGCTTAAAATTAAAATTCGCTTAAAACTAATTATAATTTGAGCAATCATTTTTAAAAAAAACATTTTACATTTCTGTAAACATTGTCGCGCACTTGGCTTTACTCTCCTTACAATACAGCTATTATATCAAGAATGTTTTATTTTCTTATAAATGAACTCCTGCAAAGAGCGGGTACTTCGGCCGGTATACTTTAACGTATCAGTGCTGCACAGAATATTTTGTAACTAATTAATTAATACCAAATTAAGAACAAGTTTAATAAGTATTAACGACTTCCATGGGCTTGTCTTGCAAAGCAAAGTTTTTATAAGGAATGCTTATGATTAGAAATTGACCCTCTGAGTTATTTTTCTATATTTAGCAAATATCCATATTTTGTCTTCTAAGCAGTCACCGCATTTTGCAATATGTTCAATTTAAAAATTAGAGAAAGGAAAAATAACTTTATAATTATCCTATTAATTACTTAGTTTATTTTTTTGCTCAAAGGTAGTCTTCAAAATTTAATACTTATGTTATTAATTTGTATGGCTTATAATTAAGGTCTCGTATTGTAGCTTTAGCGTCAAAGTGCATTATTATTGCATTTAGTGCATTATTAATGTATAAGGGGGGCGCGATAAAAATTGTGATTGAAAAGGGGGCCGCCAGTATTAAAAGTTTGAGAAACACTGTCCTACGTCTCTTTTAAATAAAGAAATGAAACCATTTTTTTGCCTACCATATTTGGAGCACCATCAGTGGTTACTGAAACAATTTTTTTCAAATCAATTTTATTCTCAGCAAGTGAATTTCTTACTGCCGTACAAATATATGTGCCCTTTGTAGTTGTTAACAACGATGTTATCGCAATTAATTCTTCTGTATTAATGTTTCCTACACAATGTTGAGCAAAGACAGCTAAACGTGCCGATTTAGTAATGTCAATACTTTCGTCAAGATATAGCGATATAAAAGGAGTGGAGTTAATGTCATTTTTTTTATCCGTAACATTTTCTGCCAGTTTAAAGATTCTATCTTTCATTGTGTTTCTAGAGATAGAGGAATATATTTTATGCGCTGAATTATCTTATCTTTATTATTATTAAAATCATTAAAAAGTGTGGGTGCACATGCCAACCAAGCTTCTTTCAAAAACTATCCCTCTTGAAAAGGTTTACCATGCCGAGCAATGGCATTTGCAGCCGAGCAACTTGCCGAACTTCTGCGACAATTTTTGCTTACATATTTAAACATAGACGTCGACTGTTTATTTCTGTCTTTTATTGCACTTGTCATTAAATCGGCTTTTTCACAAAAGGATTTGTGATCTGTTTCAAAAACAGAGGATGTTCTGTATACCACTGTTCCAGAACATAAAACACACTCCACTTTGTCATCTTTATTGATCATGCCATATTTCTCAGCCCATCAAGTTTGAAATTCTATGCTACACTTACTATCTTGCACTTTTTTTTTGTTGAACTAGCCATGCTATATAACAGTTAAAAAAATCGTAAATTTAACACAAAACTTTAAATGTACAGTTGTGTCGATGAAACTGACTATTCTATGTGCTCTCGCTTGATTCTCCCCCCGTTAAAAAAACCCTTTTACTGACTGCGCACGACTGAGGGCTCATGGGCAAATTAATTTGTTTTTAGGAAATTGAGTGCTTGTACTAGATTTCTGTAGTATCTGCTCATTAACTTTTGTCTCAAGTCATTAATTTTTTTTTTAAAAAAAGCAGAGAGAGTTATTTTACCAATTAGACTTACAAGACAAGAATTAGATGCATACAAGGTGAACTATTAATTTAAACGTTAGAATATGTTTTTCAAACAACTTGAATATATTTAGAAATAGTTACATACACACACTATGCGTAGATAAACTTTGCATCATTAGCAATTTATAATATAAGAAGTATTTACGCAAGACATAACAAACGAGTAAACGAGATCTCCGAATTGTCGGCTTCGTGACGGATCACTCGCATTTGTTCGTAATACTTCATAGTAAACTTAATTATTTTAAGCTAAAATGCAAATCGTTTTGATCGATGGCGTTATTCAGTCGCGTGCCATTGGTGCACCATCCTTGGCCTAGACAAAAAAACATGTCTAATTCCATATTGTTAGTTTTATTAGTCCCCTTGTGTTAGCATTAACTTTCAAGTATAATCATAAAATTCGCGATACTTACCGCATCTGTTTTTCAAGTGTTATACACTTAAACAATACCGTGGCGTGATTTTTACTCCCTGCTCTCAGCGTCAGAAGAGATGTAGAAATGATTGAATTACGTTCCTAAAAATTTAAGTCTGATTCTGACTCGAAACATGTCAGAATTAAAACCGGCAGGATTTTATCTTCGTGTAAATTTCAAATCTTAACGTAAAAAAACTAATCTTTTTTATAAAATAATTTTAATAAAAAACTAACGCCAGGGACCGTAATAACTGATATGGAGAATTTCATGGAACTTCGACTGCGCCGTATGCCTCTCTGCTGAAGACGTAGGGTTGCCGGAATTAATCAATGGTACGGAAAAAGAAGAAACGTAATCCCCGAAAGAACATCACTCTTACCGCTAAAGAATTAGAATCACCATCTTCTCCTAACAAAATTTAGACAATTTATACTTCAGAAATGGAAGAAAAAACGAAAATAAAATTAAGCAAGAAAAGAATTTAGTTGCACATAAAGAAATATTAAAACAACCTATAACCATTAAAAAATGATACTCGATTTGAAGATCTACAGACTTTTTTCCAAAAATATAACCTGGAAATTCCCAGTCAAACATTCATTAAAAATTTTGAAAGTACGTGTGATTTCTTCGATATAAGAGAAACAGAAAAATTTATAGTTAGTAGATGGAGCTGTGAAGGCTTACACATCAAATCACAATTGATCCCTAAAAGTTTTTTTTACGAACTGGAAAATAATTTAATACGTAAATTCGAACACAAGTCAATCCAGCGGAGATTCATCTTCTATTACTAAAACAGAAAAACATCAAAGTAGAATCACATAGAATACTTCTACAAAATTAAAAAATCGCATCTCGAATAAACATGGAATAAGCTGAAAAATATTGCATCATAAAAGGATTAAAGAAAATTAGATCCATAGAAATACTGTTACAAAGCTGCAGCAACATAGAGGAACTGAAGAAAAAAATGAAACTTTTAGATATCCTAGAAAATCAAAATCAAATAGGAATGAAGTTATATACCCAAGGTATCCAGTGACAAGAATACCTCGCCATACGAATCAATTTGCCCATAGACAACAGTATGGAAGATGGAATTGGAGATATGATCCTTCTCTACATCCGGATACCATAACCGGTTAAAGATGCAATGTTACTCTTTTCAGCTTCCATCACCTTCCAATCATCACCCGTCCTTGTCTTTTCAGCTTCCGACCATGTATCCGAGAAACCAACGATTACCACAACGACCAGCAGTTTTGCAACCGGATGAATCAACTTTTACCCCGTCAAAGAACACAAGAAAACAATACAATAATCCAACCTCATCGAACATGAGAACTTATGATCATGCAGGAAGAACAAACTAAAACAAGTTGAAGTCATCTTGGATACATGATCAATTGTCAACATTATTCCAAAAAATATAATATCACAAATCAAGGGACACCACAATGTGGAGTATATCAAAACACAAATTGCCACCATCAATGGAAAAAATTAAGATGAGTGAGGCACTTATTTTTGCAATTGAAAATCGGAGAAATTATTAAACATATTAAATTCCTCATAGTAAAAGAACTGAAATATTTAATAATTTCTAATGAAAAACTAGTATTTTGAATTAAATATTAATTTAGTGACCATAAAATTTTTCAAAGAGGAAAAAAATTTTTAAAAATTATGATTCTAAGAAAAATATTAAAGAAAATGAGAAACTCTTAGATTTAGTAATAATAAAATTATCTCAACGAAAACTGATAATGTGTTTAATATAGAAATAATTCCCAACGGTGATTATGATAATATTAATGTGATTATTGATAAATATAAACATGTCTAATTCCAGATGGTTAGAATTAATAGCCCCTATATGTCAGCATTTACTTTCAAGTACAATCATAAAATGCAATACGTACCGCATCTGTTTTTAAAGTGTTATCCATTTAACCTACACCGTGGCGTGCTACTTCCTCCCTGCTGTCAGCGTCAGAAGAGATGTAGAAATGATTGAATAAAGTTCTTTAAAAATTAAGTCTGACTCTGACTCGCAACATGTCATATATACAGTGGCGCACACAAGGGGAAGGGTTCTGCGGGTTCCCCCAAGCACTCGATTTTTCCGATTGATTATAACTCTTACATACGTAAAGTTTAATTAAGTATATGTTAGTAATGGTTAATTGTATTTATTAATGCTAATTATTTATTCAATAATTAGTTTTTACAGTGTTTTGTTCCCGAAAACTGACAAAATCAAAAGAAGCATGATACAAGAATGGTGAACTTTCGACCCCGGACCCATCTTGAAAAATATATTTATATATATAATTAATATATATATATATTATATACGTAAATACTTTGCGATCCGAAAATTCGGGGACATCTACCGCTGATGACAACGAATGTATTTAAATTTAAACCACTTAAAAATGGATTCTCCCAACACTCCCCTACCTGGCCAGGTTGGTTTAGTTCATGTCATGTGCCCGAATCGCAAATTTTTATCTTCTGAAGCTAGTTAGCTTTGTTCTGCGATATAAGAAAAATGGCTTTTTTTTCTTGAACAGCGTTGAACATTCAATTCCGTAAAAGATTAAGTAAAACACCAATGGAGACTTTAGAAATGCTAAGTAATACATATGGTGAATCTATACCATAAAAAGAACTAAGGGTTACAAATGGCATCGGCGTCTTAAAGATGGCCGATAATTCATCTAAGACGATGAACACGTTGGACGTCGTAACTCACGGAGTAAGGAAAATGTTGTGATGATGTCTGAATGCGTTTAAAAAGATTGTCGTCATACACTTGCACAAATCGCTGAAGATACACACTTCTCGAAGACGTCGTTTAAGGGATTCCATTCATCCTAAACGGCCTCAGTTCAGGCAGAGTGGCGACTAGTATATTCTACAATATAATGCATCAGCAAATCGATCACAATTGGTAAAAGAGTTTCTCGTAATGACATGCTTCCTATCAACCTATTCACCAGACTTAACCCCATGTGACTTTTGTCAAATATGGCACCAAAGAAAAAACATTTACAGTGACGCTGTTTTGTGTCATCAGAAGGAGAGAAAGGAAAATCGAAGGAGGCCTTAAGGGAGGTTGCAAAAAATGGCTTCCAGCTGTACTTCGAGAAGTTATTCGAACGCTGTGAGAAATGTATCGTCACCCAAGGGGACTACGTTGAAGGTGGATGTACTTCGGTGCTGTGAATTATTCAAAATAAAGTTTTCTACACCTTGTCCGCCAAACTTTTGGATCATGCTAGGTATAAAGTTAAAATTATCTAACACAGAGAGATGAATCATCAATAATCACTACAATTGAAGCAAGCAAAAACAGAACTTGTTATATAAATCAGATATTAGAATTTAAAAAAAAATGTATAACAAATTTCGATAATCGTAAAAATATTATATATATACTATACTATACTCTGCGGCTAAACTTAAAGAAGTGATATTACACATCAAAACAAACAATAGTAAATAGGAAAGTTAGGATCCCAAATGTCTTCCAAAGGACATAGGTGTCATTAAAGTTTTGGGTCTAAAATTTGAAATGATTAAAAAAAACAGAAAAATAGATCGATTCGTTAGCGTGTTTTTCTATAACTATTCTTTTTGTCAGTATTTTCTTGAAAAATAATTTTAAAGATAAAGCTCGAAGAATGTCGACACAGAGCGCTTTAGACTTTGGAGGAACGAACAACTATTTTTACCGTTATTTTTTGTATCTAAATCCATTACAAGGTAGAGGTAACTTAGTCAGCAATGTTTATAATACTGCAGCATCCATTTTATTATTTTCAATCTCGGTTGATCATGTGTCCTTCATTTTGTGATTTTTCTTCTGTATATAAGTTTTTCGAACGTGATTTTTGGATGTTTATCTCTTGTTCGTAGAGAATAAGAATATATGTAAGTATAATTAAATTAGATTTAAAATTAAAATTCCCATATATAGCACTTAACTATTATTTTTCATTACATCTTTAAGTATTAAATTAATCACCCAATTATTTCTCCGAAACTTATGGCTTAGCCACTAAACATTTCTTTCCCCAGATTATTATATTTAATAACCCTATATGTCAGGATTAACTCTCAAGTACACTCAAAAAATCAGAGGTACTTCTCACATCTGCCTTATGTGGTAAAACACTTAAATTTTACTTTGGCGTTAATTATCTCCCTGCCTCTCAGCGTCAGAACTTGTACAGATTTTACCGAATAAGTATTATTTTTTTTTAAAATTAAGACTGATTCTTCCTCGAAACATGTTCACTCACACACACACACACACACACACACACATATATATATATATAAATTATATATATAATATATATATATATATATATATATATTATGGCCTCTAATAAATTGCAGCAACAGCAAGAAGGAGATTCGTCACGTGAAAATAATTTAAGTGTACTCTTATGTCCTAAGATGTGCTTATACGAATTTCATTTAAAATTTTGGAGTTCAAAAGTAAAATCATGTTAATTTTATCGTTCTGTTTCTTATCAATATTTTGAATTAAGCGTTTGTTTTTGATAATTAATTAGTTAATTTCATGTATATTTTATTTCTTAATAATTACTTTTTTTATCTATATATGTATTTAAATACACCGGTGTTAGAAATTGAGAGAATTTGTGGACTTCATTGATTATCTTTAGAACTAGTGGACCGATTTTTTAATAAATTTGATGCGTACATACATTGATACAATACAAATAAATAACCATTCAACAATTGTTATGCATACACATAATCATGCGTAATTCACATTGGAGTTAAAAGAGGTATAAAACAGTGGTTGTGTGTGTGTAGAATAAATAAAAAATAGTTTAATAGGAGGAATGGTATATGGTGCTCGCAGCATGATGCCATACTTGAAATAAGGCAGTTCATCAGTTTTTGTGGCAATTGGTCTCACTCGTTCAGCAACGCTGTTTTCATTTCCTGGATGGTTCTCGGAGGAGAGTTAAGAGTTGCAATTGCCTTCCCCACAGCGTCCCAGACATTCTCTATAGCAGGGATGGCGAACCAATGGCACGCGTGCCATAATATTCTGGGCACGACAGCAATCAAATTGGTTTGCATTTCATTTCAAAATAACAAGGTTCACTTGAATTATTACGAACAAATGCGACCAGGAGCTCAATACGTTTCCAGTTGCTTATGATACAAAATTTGTCTACACATAGCATAGTCAATTTCGTTGAAACTACTGTAGTTTAAAGTTTATTTGTATTATATTTACGATTTTTAACTGTTATTTAACATGGTTAGTTCAGCAAGAGAACAAAGAGTGCGAGATAATAAGTGTTACAAAGAATTTCAAGCTTGGTGAATCTATTAATGACATTATTAGCACTGAAGAAGCCCTGTAGGTATCAAAATTTCTTTGGAGCCCCCCTTTTTGTATCTAAGTCCCTGTAACTGGACTGTAGTTACACATGTTATTGGGGGCCTCGTATCATTGATACGGCTGATACGGCGGTAGCTACGCCCCTGATTATTAGTAAAGGCGTTGTGGTGTGCGTTTTGTGTTCTGGAACAGTGGTGTGCCGAAACATCGTCTGTAAAGCGGTATTTTGAAAGAAATGACAAAATCTTTTTGTCAAAAGGTGAACCACAGTAAAAAATAAATTGTTTAGAAACCAAGATGACTCCAATTCCCATACATTCCATTAAAAGGCAACATCTTACAATCTTAATATAAGTTATTTATCCTCCAATATGCAATGAGTCACACTAATGTTACTTTCATTTGCATTACACGTATAACTGAAACATTTACAACTATACAATGCAAAAAGGTATTTTTTCGAGGTAAATAATGCGTTTTGAGTTGTTAGTATTTGTTTTATTATTTTTCCACTAATTGCAAATCAAAATTATTTGACAGCACGTCTGTACCTCATTAAGCATTTATTTAGGAAAAATGGCATGATCCACATAATGGTTCGCCAATAGCATAGGTTTTCAACATGGGCAATAACGCTCCATAGAATGCGTAAGATGCTTTAGGACAGTTAAAAGGGGTGTTGAGATGGTTTGGAGGGCCATGGGCAAATAAACCAAAATTTAAAAAACAGGCTGGTTATGTACTTACAAAAGTAAACTTTATTTGGTTACCTTATGTTGACTGTTTGTATTTAAATTTTAAATACATACACTTAACATAAGGAAGGTTCATTCGAGTTAGAAGAACTAATACAACTGCGCACTGTATTATGTTTGAATGTTCAGCATTTCCGATAGCATTCCCATCTTCATATTTAGCATAATGAATTTAGTGCTGTAGCTACATCAGTAACAAAAAAGTGATTGGATCTATGTTACGGAACGAAGCAACTTACGATTGTTTTAGTAAATTTCGACTTGATATTAACAAACTCCTTAAATGCATCAAATCCCAACGTTTTATTTGTTAAGTTAAACGTTTGATGTCTTTTTAAATCTTAACTAAAATACTTTTCATGCAGTCTGTGAAAAGTAGGAAAATTTTTTAAAGGCTGAAACTATCAATTCACTTAGAAATCAGTAGTTTATTATAAATTGCTTGGTTTCATCGGAACCCCTTCCATTCCTTATAACAGGTAAGTAAAATTTTTATTCCTCTAATTTAAATAAAACGAAATTCAGTAGCGTTTCAATTCTCTAACACTATCCTATCTAAGACTAAAATATATAATATTACATTTTTAAATATGTTCTTGGTAAAATAAATTTCAGTTTTGCAAGTAAAAAAATTAAAGGCTTCAGAAAAGAAAGAATAAATTAAAAGAATGCACTATCTATCAGTTATAGAACGTTTTTAAAAATTTAACTCTTGTTTTTTCCATCTATTATGTACGCTCTTATTTCTCTGAAGGGGGAGGGGGCGGACTCGAAATATTCACTAGAAAAGGGGGCGCGGACATTCTAGAGTAGGTAGCGAGTCCCTGGATCTCTCCATATGAACGTATGGCGTGAATCGGTGTTTAGGATGAAACGTGACTCATCGACGGACAAAACGGTCACCCATTGTGATCCATACTCTAATCTCTATGACAGTGTTTCTCAAACTGTGGGGTGCGCCACTCTGAGGGGGGCGTGATAACTCTGCAAGGGGGGGGGGGCGCGAGCATATTGAAGAGTCGAAAACAAAAGATTATTTAACAAAATTATTAATTTACTGACGGTAAGCAAACAATATATATTTGGACATAATAAAAAATAAAAAATACACGATTGTATTTATATACCATATTTATAAATGTACTGCACAATGTATTTTACAATTAATCTAACAATACTAAGAACAAGGTAACTGATTATCAGTGACCCCATGGGCTTGTCTTACATAAAATTATGTGCAAAAATTAACATTATCTTGATCCTTAACTGTCAAATAAAAGTTATGTGATTCGTTTCTCAATGTTATCATTTTCCACTTAGGTGTGCAAATGCCATGTACAGGGGTGGGCAAGGAAACCATTTGAAATAAGTAAATCCTTTGCAAACACTGTCAATGTCTTTTATTTCAAGGCCTTCGGAGCAATTTTATCGACAGCAGTGCATAAAAGAAACGCACTTCGGAAAGACGTATTTATACGTCTGAGGTAATTAACTCTTTGGCTGAGCGAGACGTTTATATGAGCTGAAGGCAATTAATATGTTAAAGTCGTATTGCAGCCTTAGCGTCAAAGTACAGTAGTATTGAATTCAATGCATTATTATTGTAAGGAAGGGAGGCGCGATGAAAATAATATTATAATATTGGGTCGCAAGTGCTGAAAAATTGAGAAGAACTGCTCTATGATGTCTACTCCGTGCTTAATGGATTATCATGTTCGTAGACGTGAGCGGGACGCAAACAGCCAGTCTTCTGGCAAACAAGCCTCTCTTGTAAGGTCTTTTTGAAACAACCACCTTTGATATAGGTGTTCCTGTGGCTGCATACAAGTAATGAGAGAGCGCAGAAACTGTAGCCCCTCTGTTATTCCTTGCTATAATCTACAAAGGGCAACCTTCTCTCAACGCCATGGTTATTCGACTAACTTCTCCTGACTTTCTCCTGATGGATCCAGTTCTCTGGAACTATTTCTATAATTTACACATAACGCTTGGTGTTAAACTGAACTCTTTACAAATCTGTATTTGACATTGGCCTGCTTCAAGAGTCTCCACATTCACCATTCTCCATTTAACCATTTCATTGCATCATCTATACGTTGATGGTTATTCAGTTTTACTCTTACCATTTTAATTGAGCCGATTGCTTCAAAATAACATCAACAAATTCGCCGAGGTGGGCTGACGAACGAAATAAGTCTTAACCTAAACGCGCTCATAAAGCCTGTGTTTCTGTTGGCTCCAGCTGCACAGACGTATACGCTTAAGTACTTGCCGTACAAGATTTGCATTTTTATACAGAATTAATTCAGTTCAGTTCTTTTATGTAATTCGATAAAATATGCAAATTATCCTAATTTATTTTATCAGTGTATATTGATCATACATTCATTCATATGTTCATTTATTATTCTATTGTTCATTTATTGTCTGAAGTAGACTTCACACATGGCAAAAATGAGCAGATGATTTTTTATACAAGCATGGTTTTTTTTGCAATGGATAGCATGTATAATAAGTTGTTTGTACAATACATACAAATACCTTTCATTTTAAATTCTAAAATAGGGGAGAAGTTTTATTACATAAGAATATGCCAAAACTACATTTTTGGAACAATATAAAATAATTATGATTAAAAACAATATCAAAATCAATCAGATTTCAAGATTACAAGAGGAAAACTTTTGAACATTTTATAATATGAAATTATGAATATAAAATTTCAAATTAGATTCCACAAATGACATTTTTGATTAAAGAACATTTTCTTTTAAAGAGAATTAGTGAAGGGAAAAAAAAAACCTATAACTTTTAGGACAATGTAAAATTTCCTCGTATGATTAAAAAAATTAATTGAATTTTTTGCTGATCGAATCTTTTGTGCTTAGAATTTGAAATTTAATCTTGCACCTGTTCTAATATCATTTGTTTTGGAAAAAAGTTATTTAATATTATAGGGTTTTCGGAAGAATAAATTTATAAAAAAAAAGTGAAAAATAATTGACCTTCAGAACATGAAGTATATGTAACATACAGAACCTGCTTTAAAAATCAAAATAAATATATTATTACAGAAAATTTAGCAAAACGTTTGCAAGATTAATTTTATTAATACTCATGAATCTCTTTAGAATTCTAAATCTCAAAAAATAAGTCATTGCAATTACAACAAGATGCCTCGCTACGTTTTTCTTTTGAAACTAGCCTGATGTGTTCTTCGCTGTTTCAAGTTTTAAATAACATTTTCTACAGAAGAAGCGTTATATATTAACAAGACTCATACTATAAATAAATTGAAGAATACAGGGATTGTATTGTAGATAATGGAAAAGCTATTCAACAGTTTGCAGTCTTATTCCAACAAAGGTAATACACATAAATTTTTTAGAAGGTTTATACAATTAACTTTATTTTATATTTAGAGTGTCTGAATGGAACAATTATCTAGAATAGAATTATCCGAGATCCCTACTTGTTTCTGAGAGGTTAGTAATATTCTAGGTAACTGTGATGTCTGCAAGAAGGACGAATGGACTTTTTTACACCAAATTTAAATGGTTCTCACTTACTTAATTTAAAAGCAACGGAAGTATAATTTTTACGTGGAAAAACTTATGCATTTATGTGCCTGCTATTGTACAAAAATTTTATTTTAAATTGCAAATAAATCTATATGATCACTGAACAATCAACAACTTTTTTTTTTATTTTCGAGGCATTTTCTTATCTTTAGGTACACTTTGCATATAATCATTTGCATATGTAGCTATAATATTTTACACAGTTTTTGTAAACATAACAATACATAAAATGAATGAAATTAATTTTTAAAAAATAAATTTTTAAAAGTTTTTATAAAATTTAATTTAGCGATTTATGTATAAATTTCCGTTAAATTTTGTGCACAAATTAAGCAACAAATAAAGTTTGTAAATGATTATTTAAAAAAACCCCTCACTTTGTTGCAAATTTTTAATATTATAATATGTAAAATATTAGCACTATAGGTATAGTATATTTTGAGAAATCAGTACCGAAATCATCAAAAATTGCATTTTACAAGATGCAAAAAATGCACATCTCTCTGCCTATTAGATGGGATGAATTATGAATGATTTGTTCAATATTTACCAATTGGAAGTATTACTTGGAGGATAAATTCATTTTTCTTTCAGATTACATCCACACAACTTTTATAGTACGCATTATCACAGTCAGTTTTTATTACTCATAACTGGTACTTTAGCGGTGAAAATTTAAAGTTTGAGAAGCTGCAGTGAGACAAAATATATATCACTTAAATCATTTGGTAAACTTTGCATCTAAACATTCTAAAACCTTGCATTTCATATTTTCTAAAAACTTAACATATGTTAAACTTATAATTTTTCTTTTAATGTTCAGGGATGCAAAAATATATTCAGGAGTAATTTATAAAATTCAATATAATATCTTTTACGATATTTAATAGCAAATTTAATTAATTTCTGATTTTTTTATTAAATAAAGTTTTTAAGTTGTATTTATACAAATATTTATATAATTTTAATCATAATTATCCTTTTCTTAAAAATACTTACATTTACCGAATACTTATAGTTTTTTATACCTATGGTTTCTTTTTACTCTTACAGTTACTTATTTATATCTTACTTCAGTGCTTCCCAAACTCTCAAATTTAGCGACCTAATTTGTAATTATAATTTTCATCACCCCCTTCTTATATAAGGATAATGTATATAATGCAATAATAATGTACTTTTACGCTAAAGTTATAATACTACCTTATTTATGCATTGTACAAATTGTCAATGTGAGTACTAAATTTTGCATATGTTACTTTTAATTAATAAATATTTTAGTTACTTTTAAGAAATAAATATTTTTAATTACCCTTAAGTAGTAAATTCTTTATTATTTTTTAGTAAGGATAAGTATTATGTGTTGCATTTTTTTCATAGTTCAGAATACATTTTGTTTTTCATCTTTTCAGTAAATTAATAATAATTTTTTAAATAACTTTTTATTTTCGACTTTTCATATGTTGGTATCTACCCCACGCAGGGTTATCACGCCCCACAGTTGGAGATGTGCTGTCTTACTCATAGTTGCTTATTATTTACAGTTATATGTTACTAATGGTTGCTTTTTAAGTTATCTGCTGCATTATAAGTTAAAGTAAACTTGCTTATACAGTTATTTGCTAATTTTAGTTACTTAAGCTTGGAAATAATTTTTTAACTTATGAACTGTAAATATGCTACTATTATTGACTGGTTTAACTAAGTGGAAATTTATTTCCATGTCCAATTGACTTGCTTATAAAGTTTTCTGATATTTAAAGTAAAACATTCCACTGTTATGAGAACTGTACTTTAATACTTAACATAATGCCATACTATTTTTATATATGTATAAAACATATAATTTCTCCTAAATATTCTAAATATATTAAATTTTTACTTTAGTACCTTAAAATAAAGGATGAAAACTTTGGCATATATATATATATATATATTTTCTTGTAAATATTTTCTTGTAAATATAATATGTACAGTGATTAATAACTAATTGAACAACAATAAAGTTTTAGATTCCTTAAAAAAAAAATCACTTCCTTCCTTACTCAATAATAATATTTTACAGAACACGATTTTCATTTGGAAATGATGCGAATGATATATTTAGAAATTTTAAAGCAATGAAATATACAATTCTGTTTCTGTGCAGTTAGTTAACGTTAAAGGGGAATTATTATTCAAAGCGCCGTCAAGTGAAAGAACTGTCCGCATGGTTGAATGAATACAATTAGCCTCGTCACAAGATTTATATTTAGCACGGTTAACGCAATGTGAGCTAGAAACTTTCGTATTATGGATTAAGGGATTGTCTCTAATTTCGTATTGAGTATTCAATAAAGTTATATAGCTCAGTCATCGAATATTAAATAGTTTGAATAGCATAGTATAAACAGAAGAAAGGAATTTTCCAAATGTGGTCTAAAACAGCCTGAATTTGAATTTCATATTTATTTTGTATGGAATATATATATCTCTATATTTTATTGGGAAATGTATATCTCTAAATAAATGTACAGGAATTCTGTACTCTTAACTCTTTGCAAATTGAATTAAAACATCCCTTGCATTTCAAAGTGAGAGATTGGAAAATGAATAAGACAAGTAATTTTGAATGAGAAAACGTAATTTACAGAAAATTTAATCAAAATAAATTAAATTAAGAGTAAAATTATTTAATGAATCTGTTTCAATAACTAAAGTAATTGAAATACTGTTTATGTAGGCTATCTCAATAAATATTGCAAATACATGTGAGTCATTAAAACACAAAACTGTAGTAGATTATTGGTAATTGATTTAAATGATCTCTAGATCAGAAGTACTCAAATTTTTTTTCTGCTGGACCGCATACATACGTCTGCTATTTCACATGAGCCGCATACATATGTTAGTTATTTCACGCGGGCCGTTAGATGAGGATAAATGGAGGGGGGGGAATGCTTTAAAACCAGTGAACATTTGAAATGTGGAAAACAGATCAAAATATTTTAACTCCTGTTTTGCTTTTTTTAATTATTATTTTTTTATATTTTTTTATGTTTGTTACACTAAATTAGAAGGATTTAAGAAACAGTCTTTCACAATTTCTGCATCAGTAAATGGTTTCATATGATTACCAATAATATAACAAACTTTATAGGATATTTCTTTGATACCCTTATGATATCACCACCGATAAAGCACTTTGTTGCTATTGCAAAGAGTATTCAAGAAAACTTATTCATCACCTCTTGAAAGAGATCTTTGAAGAAAAGTGCCTTTGAACGAATCCTGTTTTTTGGTATTTTTTTAATACAGCACATATTCTTGACAAATCAAACAATTACTGATCCATGTTTGTTTTTCACTACAAAATAGTCTTGAAACTATGTATTTTCTTCAAATATTTTTCGCTTACAGGATAGTTAAAAATGGGTTCACCCATAAAATTGTCGCTAATTTACTATTGTCTGTTATCACGAATCGCAGCCGTTCCAATTAGAAAAATAATATCAATTTGTACCCGTACGACACCGACAGAAAAAGCAAAATTAATATATTCGATTTCTTGACAAAGAATTTTCCACCAAACTTTTACTACAATATTCTTAAGTAAACGAATTTCTCAGAACAACGAGAACACTTAAAAAGTCTCAGTGAGCCTCAGATTGAGTATCGCTGCCATAGATTATCCCTAAACCCAATCAGTTTCCCACGGTCCTAACCAAAGTTTATCTCTAAATATTGACATTAGACAACTGCTTCTCAAACTTTCAATACTTGCGACCCCCTATTCAATCACAATTTTTATCGCCCCACATACATTAATAATGTACTGAATGCAATAATAATGCACCAATCTTTATTATAAACCGTACAAATTCTTGGCATAAGTATTAAATTTTGTATATGTTACTTTTAAGCAAAAAAAAGTGATAGGATAATTTTTATGTTATTTTTCCTTTCACTAATTTTAAATTGGAACATATTGCAAAATGCGGAGACTGCTTAGAAAACAAAACATAGATATCAGCCTTTTTTTTAAAAGAACTCAGATGGTCAATTTCTCTAATCATAAGCATTCCTTAGAAAGACTTTGTTCTGTAAGACAATCCCATGGAAGTCGCTAATTCTTATTAAATTTGTTCTTAATTTAGTATTAATTAATTCGTTATAATATATTATGTGCAACACTGATCCATTAAAAGTATACCGGCTGAAGTACCCGCTCTTTGCACGAGTTTATCTATAAGTAAAACATTATTGATATAAAAGCTGAATTGTAAGGAGAGCAAAGCCAAGTGCGCGACAATGTTTACAAAAATTTAAAATGATTTTTTTAAATGATTGCCAAAATTAAAATTAGTTTAAAACTAACTGTAATTTTAAGCCTCACAGAATTAGACTTTAGAATTGATGTTGAATAATGAACAATAACATAAAATTCCAATGAAAAAAAATTGTTTTAGTTTTAATATTGAAAGCGAAAATACTTCAACATGTATTAAGCCTGGAGCAGGAGTGCCCTCGATACTAATGGTCGAACGGGGTAATTGAGCCACCCCAATCTTTTTTTTTATAATTATTTTATAGTACATAAAAAAAAATCGTAATTCCAGTGAATAATTTAATTAAGAGAAAATATACTCACCTACTTACAAGGACACATAAAATTTTTCGGAAAAAAAGTTATCACACCGGGAACTCAGTCAAAACAAGTACCTTAAGATTGTAAAAAAAAAACGTTTGTCACTCTCAATATAGAGGGAGATATGTGACAAATATATTTTAGTTCACATTAAGGCCAATCAGTAGGGTAGACCCCTTTTAAAAATCGATTTTGAGACTTTGATATTTCTATAAACCCCTAATCGGGAGTTTTCTATTGATATAAAAAACAAGCCATTATATGAATTAGAAGTACTTTAAAATGATTTTTAAAAAAAATGAGCTTATGAACCACGCCCATTTGACAGATAGAAATGTAAAAATTGTCTTTTTAAATCTGGAGCAAAGTTGCAAAGCCTCAATTTATTTTTATTAATACGCAATAGATACCTGTATAGTAACTGCAAATTTAACTTGTAAGATATGCAAAAAAATTTTCTGCAAAATTTTGAAGCGCGGTTTTAATTTGAATGTCATATTTAATATTTAGCAATTTTACCTAAATTTAAACTTGTTCTTCACTTAAAATTTAGTTTAAATAATTAGTAATAATAACTAAATAAAACTTTGAAAGGCTTAGAAAAACGCTAAAAATATTTCAAAAATACTTCAAGTTTTTGGATACTTTAAAAATTTGGATTAAATTCAATACAAAGTTAAGATTTTTTTATAAAAATTCTGTTTTCAAAAACTTATTTTCTTAAAATTGTGTAAATTTACTGTATGCATGTTTAAAATTTATATTTTTAAAATTGTGTAAATTTACTGTGTGTATGTTTCTTAATTGCAATTGTGTATACTGAAGTGGCATTTTTAAAGTATTCTTAAAACATTTAAATATAAAGCAGATATCATAACAAAAAATTACAATTTTTAATAAATTCATAATAATAATTGTTCGGTGAACTAAAAGTTTGTCTTTGAAAAAACAAATTATAATATTTAAAAAAAAATCACTTCAGTATAAATATGTCTAATTAATATAAATAAAAATTTGAGTCTTTATGTTTAATAATTTCTGAGAAAAAGGTATGAGATGATACACTAAATGTCATTTTTGTTGTCTTTGCGAGAAGCTTATTACATACATAAAAATACATAAATTTCATGTTTAAGAACATAGAAACAGTTTTATTTTGTCTGTTTTAGAAATGATTTGTCCAGTTTAAAGTAAATTTTGATGTTTTAAACTTAGAAACTGTCTGCAACAAGAACACCTAATGATAATGTTACGAAAACCTAACGAAAACTTAAGAAACGTCGTATAATCATGTATTTTTATATACCATCTCAAATTCACACCAAAACCATATTGATATATGTTCACATAATATTTATTATGTTTTCTGTTCACATTTGATATCTGTAATGTATGAAAGCTGCAAATTGTTTAAAAATTGATACATTATTTAAAAAAATTGTGATGTTTTCTAGTTAAAAAAACTGAAAAATGAATTTCTGGGCAATTTAACACTTTTTTGTTTACTATTTAAGGCAAAATAAATTGCAAAGATGCTAACGTTTAATAAAATGGGACAAATACATGCTGTAATTCAAGATTTTTGTTATAAAATGGCACTTTATAGTAAAAATTCAATTTTTTCCAAAATGATGTTTTTAAAACGGTATTCATCTTTTTCTCAGAATATAAGGCGTAAATGTGCATAACAATTTTTCCCTCATGTTACTGATATGTAAATATATATATTCCTGTGAGTTTTTTGAGGAGTTTCCCAAAATATTTGACTGGAGTCCATATATCGTGACAAAAAATGTCAATTTTTTAAAAATTCATAGTGATAACTTTATGTTACATGTTTTTGAGAAAACTAAACAATGTATTTTAAATATTTCACTTCATTGCAAATATTATTGTTTATTTATTGTTTAGACAAGTTTTTAAGCTTTAATATTCAACGGTTTTTCAATAATTGCTAACTAATTATAAGATGTGTAATGCTTTTTGTCGTTGCGAGAAGCTTGTTGCCTGCATAAAAATTCAAAAAATTGATGCTTAAAAACATAAAAACAGTTTTATTTTTGACTTTTTTGAAATCTTTTGTATAGTTTAGAGAAAAATTTGAATTTAGAAACTTTTAGAAATTGTGTTTGCATGGAAACGTATAATCCCATAATTCAATTTTTCTAATGTCGTAAAATCACATATTCCCAAATCATGACTTTTACATATTGATACATGTTTAAATTATATTTATGATGTTATAAGGTCAAATTTGACATTTGTAATGCATTGAAGCTAAAAATTCTTCACCGACTGTTACATAATTTGTGAAAATTGATGCAAAATGCTAAAAAGATCTCATTGAACAAAAACTGAAAATTACTATATATGTATTTTCTGAACATTTTAAGGCTTTTTTGTTTCCTATATTATGTTTAAAAAATTAAGAAGATACCAATGTTTAATAAAATAGGGCAAATACATGTTGTAATTGATTATTTGGGTAATTAAGTGCATTTTTTTACACTTAAAATGCAATTATCTCAGAATGATTGTTTTCAAACTACGTGTACCTTTTTCAAAGAATCTAAAAAAATCAATATACTTGCAAATTTTACTGAACATAAATAATATGTAACTATATATAATAGAGCTACTTTTTTGGAGATTTTCCCAAAATATTTTGCTCAGAAGCACCTATCGTAAAAAATATGACAATTTTCGCAAATTTCAAAGCGATACTTTTACGATGATTTTTTTTTTAAAAAGTAAACAATATATTTGAAACATTTTACAATTATTTAAATAAAAAAGCCTAAGTATTATACAGCCAAAAAAAATTTAAAGTTTTTATATTCAACGATTTCTGAGAAACAAGTTTCTAAAATGGTCCAAGTTAACATTGTCGGTATAGGCCCTAAAGACGTTCCTTAAGACTGTCAAACAGAAGGATAGTGTCAGGGCCATTAGTAACAATTAAACAGTTTTGCCAGAATTACCGATTTCGTGCACTCAGTGCTCGGCGGAACCGCTCCCGGTTTAAAAGTGTATTTATTACTATATGGATGTTATAAAAAAGTATGTAAAAGTTTTCATTATGCTTTATATGTTTAGGAATACTCATAAAAATAAATCTTGGCCTAGTAATCCTTCAAAGTGCTCTCTGTGCTTTTCCAAAAATCATAAAAATATTTTACAAGGAAAAAAGCGTAGCAGAAGTAGTTTTTTTACAACTATCCTAATTGAAAAAACAAATACATAAGAGCAGGAACGTAACAAACCGTACAAGTAAATTCGAAGGTCAAACCGCAGCAAATACATTCTGCTGTCTACCGCTGATGACAATAATATAAAACAGTAATGGTTTTTTTTATCCTCCAATTTTTTTTCGATTATGGGTCTGGGTTTTGTTTTTTTCCCTGAAAGTGTAGCATTTTAGTTTTGAAAAGGAAACGTAATAAAAAATCTCTCATCATGAATTACAGCATATTAAATAAAATGTTTTATATTTGGTTATAGTATCAAAGATAGCTAAAAAATGATGTTTTGAAGTAGAAGGTTTTATTTTTGATGACGTAATATCGCATCAAGATGACGTTATATTGCAGATGATATATATAAATCAGTGTAAATGTGTATTATTTTTATTATGTCTGAAAGTATTTTGTTTTACTTTATTCCAGTAAAAAAAATTTTTTAAGCTTTTATTTTCAATATGCTCGCGCCGCCTTGTACATTTATCCGGCCCTCAGGGGGGCACGTCCCCCTGTTTGAGAAACACTGCCTTAGACTTATAAGAACTCACCAAATATAAAACTTAAAATAATTTAGGAAGTACAATCCTTTTATGAACTTGACATTACACAAATTTTACACATCTTTGAATCACAATTTGTTGTCTGCTGCGTAGCTACTTAATGGAGTTATTTAAAACAGTAATTTACGGATTTTCTTAAAGAATGCACTGTTTTAAAAAATGATGCAGTATCCTATTTCAGAAGAATACTATTCATTTATCGTAGCAACGTTTTTTAACATAAGATCTTTTCAAGTACTTAACTTTATTCGGCAAATATAACACAAATACAGAAAAGGACAAGTAAAAAATGGTCAATACTCTTCCAATACTTTTCTTTCTGAGACAGTTGTAATTAATTTGTTTTAACATGAATTTCATATACGTTTTAAATTGCTCCAAGAGTCTCAACAAATTATTTGCCTTAATATCTTGAGACCCTAGATATAAGTGTTTCGATAAAATGTAAGGTGTGAAAGGTAAACGACTATGCATTTGAAAACAAAACAAAATTACTGCATGGTGTGGTCATAAATAACAAAACACCAAAAGAGGTGTCTCATAAATAACGAGACACCAATAATGCACCAAACGCCAGCAACCTACAGCTACTTAGCCTGAAGACTTCTCTTTCGAATGCAGTACTCGCGTTTCCATAAACAAATTCGTCTAACTGTAGTCTTCGTTTGCATTAGAGGGATTTTTTTCGCTGGAAAAAGATAATTGTAGCAAAAAATCAACGATTTGTTGTGAAATTTCACATGAAACTTGGAAAAACAACTGTTATACCCATACTTTTCTAAACAAAGTGTATGCAGCGAAGGTTTATCGCATGTACGTGTTTTTGAGTGGTTTAAGCGTTTTTGAAGTACAGCCGAGATGACAAAAATATGTCCACACCTGGAAGAAGCCACCCATTTGAAAAAGGAACGAAAAATGTCAAAATTCGGTAATCTGGCTCGATCTGAACCTTATTTATATACTAGTGCGATTGCTGAGACTGCAAGTATTGTCAAATGTTACTTACGTCAAAATTTTAAAATAATAATTTTGGCATGCAAAAAGTGAGTGCCAAAAATGAGCCTAAAAATTCTGACATTTGAACGTTGAGATTTAGCGTTAGTTTTGCAGTTTCTGTAAATGGTGTAGTTTGGAATGAAGAAAGAAAACTCTGTTCTGAGTCCGGTTTCTTGCAAGGGAAGAAGAACATCGGGGGTAATGCTAATAAAAAAAATCTCGTAAATTGACAAAACGCGATTTCACACCATTTGCGATATGAAAT
The DNA here is from genome assembly GCA_019973935.1 of Trichonephila clavipes. Classification (NCBI taxonomy): domain Eukaryota; kingdom Metazoa; phylum Arthropoda; class Arachnida; order Araneae; family Nephilidae; genus Trichonephila; species Trichonephila clavipes. Next base: position 147,755 of record BMAU01001821.1, read on the forward strand.
ATTTTTGATTCCGAAAAGCATATTAATCAATATGAATATACAGAGACTTAAATGTGGCTCTAATGTCTTTGATTAGGATATTTAAAATATGGAGGACATTTTTTGTTTTCTCAAGTTGTTCCAGTGCTGCTTACAGTAGTAAAGCTTTTTTCAAAGACTAAGGTTATTTAATAAAGTATTGATTACATTAAATTCGGAAGATGGTTGTTTATTTTTATTTTTATCAGTGTCATTATTACAATCTTCGGGAAAGTTGATATTTTTCGCCGATTGTGACTACGCTTCCTTTCGTCGTGTTCCCCGCGTTTATTAGTGTAACTAACAATATTAGCATAAGCTAGTCCAACTCCATTCACACGCTAGATTCATTCCCGTGTGAGGAGGCCATTATGATGCCTCAGTCGGAGGCTTGAAGAATGACAAAAAGAAAAGAAACTTCATTTTCAACCGTGTTGAATAAGAAAACGAAATATAAATCACAAATTATTACGAATTCAATATTTAAATAATTTAAATCGTGTTTTATTCGGAAAAATCTGCGGAATGTGTTTCAGTTTGTCACAAAGGAATTTATGTTAATCAAAATTTTAATGAGGAATAATTTTCTTGCACAGTAATACTATTATTTAACATCCACAAATTCATGGAATTGACGCATTAGAAAACACCCCTTACATTAAGCGACAGAACAGAACACAATTAACAAAGATAAATTTTGACAATTCGTGTGTGCGTGCTTTATTTTTAAATTTATTCACATACTTTACTTAATTCGACACAAAGTCAGGCTATAATTACAAAAAAAAAGAACTTAACTAGGATATATTATCAGTTTATGACATGCACATTTGATAACATGGAGAGGAGAGGAGTTGGTCACCACTGGCGTAGCTAACTCTAAGGGGGCCTGTATCAAAATTCCTTCGGCGCCCTTTTTATATAGAAAATCTCTGTTAGTGGGACAGTAGTTACACTTGTTGGGGCCCGTGTAGCGTGGGGGGTCTCGTATCATTGATACGACAGTAGCTACACCAATGTAGGTCTCATCACCTGTACGCAACCAGAGAGCAACTAGCAACTAACGTCTTTCAGCATACAACCCTGCATTCACGCCAGCGATGAACTGCTTCGTAGTTCCTTCACACAGTAGGTCCACCAGATTTGGCACGTTGTGCCCAAAGTGTGTATCCATCTCTAAAGAGAAATGATCCTTTTTTTGTTACGTTGTAACAACTCTCCCTCACATATAAAGTATTATTATACTTGATACCAAATCAATTAATAGTTCAAAATATATTAATTCGAAGAAAAAGTCCCCTCTTTTTTTTGCATAGAAATGCCTGACTCACCTGCCGATTTTGATGATTCACAAATAATTAACTTCTGCCTTTCACATCAACAGCATGTGGCTTACAAGAGGCATTCGATTCATCACATCTACATCGTGAACTGGAATTTAAACAGTATTAATGGTTAGGGTATTTTACCAAGACAAGTTGAGTTGCTTGAATTGATTGCATCCCTGTGTAGATAGTTGTATAGCAAAGATGGTAACACACATGAAATAACAAATAGTTGTAGTTACAAATATTTATAACAATATTTTTGTAGTATATTATGTATCACAAGCAGATGATAGATGTCATCTAAATGATGTGAGGAAGGTATGAATAATAAAGTGAAAAATAATAACCATATTCTAAACCACAACTAGATGTATGAAAAATGTACAAAATATACGTTACAATATAGTTAACATACATAGAATGTGTGCATGGTAATGTAATAATGTTAAAAAAAGAGTATCTTGATTAGAATATGTCTGGGTAAATTACGATGAAAGTAATACTGTTGAGGAAAAATATTAAACACAAAAAGTATCAATACTATTTTGAAAAACTTCACCATGGACGTCTTTATGGGAAATTTGCCAAAAGTATTTGATGCACACAAGTGCAAATATGAGAGAGTCTTGGAGTTGTTGATCCGGCAACTTCTCAACTACTCCTACAAAATTATGCATTCATATGTAAGCTGAACATTTGAACTAATAAAGTAAAATTGGACTACTTAGTCATGGTTCTCTTGTATACTAGTGCAGTGAGTTGCTCTCCTTTGTTCATCAGAATATTAAATCTGCCCAAAAATATCCAAAGAAAGGCAAACTTTGACAAGAAAATATTCAAATATTTCGAAATAAAATTTGCAATGACAAAGATTTTGACATCCGTATCTTAACGTTACAAGTGAGGAAGCGATACCTACCATCTCCTCTCCATTGCATTTTACCAAAAGAAACACTAAATATAAAACTAAAAATATAGCTCACCCTTATCTATACAAAGTGTATAAATTGCATAAAAATAAAATATAATAAATGAGACTAAAATAGGTACTATTACTACGTAAATTTAACTTAAAACTAAATTCACAGATGTAAAGAAGATGGCAATTACAATCATCTTCGATGTAGAACTTGACCTTGGCGAGCAGTTTGCACTTCAGACTGATTTGGACCATTTGTTTTTTAATAAACAAATCTCCTATAGGAAAACTTAAGTTTGTGGATAGTGACTTTTAAATCAGGAGCTTGTTGATTGTGTAATTCTCTGATGATGCATGTACACTCATGAACCTAAAAATCAGCGCACCAAGAAATAATTGCGGGATCGTAACAAAACTTGCCATAAAGGTACATGTCGGGGAGATATTCAAAGGGTTAGAAGTACTGCGTCATTGCGCATTACGTATAGACGGTAGAGGACGTTTAACGTCGTTCTCCGTGAATTATAAAACAGGTAACCAAAGCTAGTTTGAGTGTGCTGAATCGTTTATAAGGGAAGAGCTGAGGTAGACATATCATTACGCTGTTTTCGAAGACAATATGAGCAGCAGCTGTCACGGTTTGAAAGAGGGAGAATCATTGGCATGATGAAAGCTGGTTGGTTAGCTAGGCGAGTAGCTCGTCAATGAGGCCGCTATGTTGGGATCAGTAAAACCGAGAGATGTCATTTACATGAATACCAGGCTCAGGATGCCCTCAGTTGACCATTCGTTGAAAAGACCGCCACATCGTAAGAAATGCACGCGTACAGCCAACTGCTTCATCGGCCTTATCCAGGCTCAGGTAGAACCTTCACTAAGGCCTGGCCCCTGTGTCTTCTCAAACCATACGCAGGAACCTGGCTGAAGGACATTTGGGAACGAGGCGCACATTGCGTGTGTTGCCCTTGACACCCACCCATCTACGCCTCCGCTTAGAGTGGTGCCACGCAAGAGGAAACTGGACTGTAGCGGAAAGGAACCAGGTCGTCTTTAGCGACGAATACAGATTCAATATCAGCAGTGAGTTCAATCGTGTTCGTGTGTGGAGTCCACGTGGGGAACGCCTGAATCATGCCTTTGCTTTACATCTACATACCGCTCCTACAGCTGGTGTGATGGTATGGGTGCTATTCTCTACAATACACAGGCACTCCTAATAGTGATCTGTGGCACCTTGATAGCCCAGCGGTATGTCCTTGACATCTTCAAACCATATGTGTTACCAATCATGCAACGGCTCCCAGGAGTCATTTTTAAACAAGACAATGCTTGTCCTCACATGGCAAGAGTGTCACAAGACTGTATTCGCAATGGTACTATCCTTTATTGGCCTTCCCAATCCCCAGATTTGTCTCCCTTCAAACATATCCGGGATCATTTGGGACCGTGAGTTCGGCATTCCATTTGTGTGAACGAACTAGATGCAAGAACTAGTAAATATGGAAAGAAATGTCTCAAGACATCATATAGAACATGTAGGCCTCAATGCCCGATCGTATCACATCGTGCATTCGCGCTAGAAGGGGGTTCAACAGGGTATTAAATCATCCGTTCTTTTGCTTTTTTTCTCAGAATTAATGATCCTTTTTCTTTGATTTTCTAATCATTTACTTATATTATAGTAGTCATTGCGTATGTAAAATATCGTTTCATTTTGACGACTCCTTAATGCGTTTATTTTTTGGTCCATGAGTGTATGTTGATTTGGTTTTCTCATTACCTCATAGGTCCATTAAATTTTGTTCTACACTGATCGCCACTCTTTTTGTATACAATATCACCAACTTTTGATGGTCTTTACGTTGTATCACTATTATGTCTTGAATGTTGCTTATCTTGTTGTTTTTCCTAGTTTGTTCTTATTTGTTGATGCAGTATTTGAAGAGAAGATTACGAAGTATTCATATACCCTCCTTCAGTGAGCAATGGAGCTTCTACTGGGTCCGTGCCAGTGTCAAATATTAGGTTGGGATTGCGCTCAAAATTTACTATATCAGGTATAAATCCATGGCTGCTATGTTTGGTGACATTGTAGAAAGATTTGTGGACTGCAACTGCAAGATCAAAATCAACTTTATGATCTGCTAAAGACAATATGGTGGTCTTTAAAGAGGTATTGATGCTTCCCGATTGTCCATTGTGATTGTCCATCCACTACTTTTAGGTTTCTACTGGTTACGTGATAAAGAGCAATGCCAGTTATGCTGATAATTTGTTTGAATATTTCAGCAGTGAACTGTGTACCGATGTCACTCGGAATAATTACTGGTTTTCCAGAAGTCGCGTTATATTGAAGAATTTTTCTTGTTATTGTTGGTGTTCGGATATTTGTGATGGGAAACAAGGTTCAACATGTTTACTGAAGGGCTCTTGCCCTGTGAGGACATAATCGTTGGATCTAACAGTATCAACAATGTCGATAGTAATGAACTCACCCGATCTACTTGGGATGGCTGTTTGACCATATGCTCGTTTTTGACGTACATGATGTGACATATTTGACGGTATCAGAGTACATTCTGTCCCCCAAAAATATTTCCTTTAGAATCAAATACGTTTTGTCAATTCCCATATGTGGAAGATGCACTTGCTGGAGGGCAGTTTTCTTTAGAGAGTATGTCATTACGTTGGTTTTATGGCAAATGTCTTTTTTTAAATAATTTTGATGACAGCTGGTATGCATTAATAATCCAGAGTTTTGGTAAATAAAGTACTCTTATTTGCTTTTATGTTTTCTTTCTTGCATGGAGCTTTTAATTTATTGAATATCATCATTAGCATCTTGTGTAGCTATAATGATTCTATCAAAATTATTTCACATATATATATACTTGTGTGTATAATATCTGGGATATAAAGGGTGTTTTTTTAGAGGTACAGAACATTAAATTGCAATAAAACAACGATGTATTATTCGATTGACATGGATTTTTTTTATTCGAAAGATAATCTTGTGGCATTACATTTTAAATATGATTTCTGGCATATGACTGTCACTGCTAGCTCAGATGTAGTCGAATCTGGACGTCCAAAATTCATGTCAATCGAATAATACATCGTTGTTTCATTGCAATTTAAAGTTCTATACTTCTAAGAAAACACCCTTTAGAACACATGACTCATATATATTTTATTATCAATTCATTTTCTGTAAGTGTTTCAATTACATTCTGATTTAAGAAAATTAAAAAAAAAAGTAAATCCTTCAAGTACCAAATATTTGTGATTTCCTTGCAATAGAATTAGTTGTATGAAGGGAATCATATAATCATAGAATTTTGTTTCATGTTTCTATCAAATCTTGGAAAATTTTTTTCATGTTTTGGATATCACAAATAAAAATTAAGATCAACTTTTGTAAGTTTAATTTTATTTTTATTTCATTATTTCATAAGATTTCGTTTTATTCTATAGAGCATACATTTATTCCAACGAGCCTGGTAATTATGCAAATAAATAAAAACTGTAAACCATTGCATTTTATAAATTACTTACTCTTTAAGCATACGTGCCGAGGGACGACGGACTAGATGGAATGCAGAAAGAAGTTCAGTTAATGTAGAGAAAAATACTTGATTTCAGACCAATATGTAATTTAAACCAGTTTTTTTGCAATTCATTTTACTTTCTTTGAGTTTGACCGCATCGAATAGAATTTATATGTAAGTTTAAGTTTGGCCATTCCTTTACCTTCAATCTTACTGACCTCGATTATATTCTGGAACGCGATTGCAGGTTTGAATTTATGGTTATTTTAAAAAAAAGAGTTTATTTGTAAGGTAAGGAAGCTTAAAAGAGAGTTCGTAATGTGCTATTTAATTTAATCTGGAATATTGGTATTAATTAGACAAAATAAATTAATTGGCATGAATTAAACTGTTAAATCGATGTTGGAGTAAATAAATAGTCGAATATTGGCTTTTCAGAAAAAAAATAGGAGATCAAATTAATAATAAATTTAAATTTCCACATATATTTATTACTCCTAATTCTCATAAAGACCCAGTCAAATTTAAGACAGTTACAAATGTTTTTAGAACATATTTGAGCAAAACAGGCAAAATACTCCACGAGAGAGATATATTACATGATACAATAAATAATCTTAAATCCACAGCCATACTTAAAAAGAGTAAACCACTTATTGAACTAATAAAAGATGAAAAAAAGATTTATTCAGTCTATAGTTTAGATTTTGAAGATCGGTTTAACTCTATGAATATTGATGATTTGATTAATATAATTGTAAATTTACAGAAAGATAAATTATTTATTAATGCTAATTATGATAGATTTAGTTCACTACTTAGGTTTGCACTTAAAGAGAACTATATATATTATAATGGTAACTATTATCTGCAGATTAAAGGTTTGCCATAAGGTAGCCCTGCGAGCAACTGCCTTGCCAATTTATATTTACATTATTTTGAAAGTAGTTACATTAATAATTCTACATATTATATTTATCGTTATATAGATGATATTATCATTTTTGGCAAGCAAGTCAATTTTATACCTAATACTAATTGTTATCCACAATATCTTAATTTAATACAGACAAATAGTAACAACAATGAAGCAAATTTTATTGATATTGTTACACTTATTGGTAAGCTAATTTAAATTTTGCAAAGCTAGCAGTGAAATTTATGTGTCGAGGAGGCATGAAGACGAAAAACAGTTTCTTAAAATTGGCCTTTAATAATCAATCATAAAGTCACTCTGCTCGTTACTGGAGCGATAAAAACAATAAGTTCAAAAAGCAACATTACCAGAGACATCCGATTCGAACCGTCTTCTAATATTATAAAATTAATTTCTAATCTAAAATGGTGATGCAACCTGCAGTTGCATATCCAACCAGTTGTTCTCTCCCTCTAAGAGTTAAACCACTCACATACTTCTTATATTTCCGTTTCTCCTTCCTTTTTATAAACTAACATGAGCCGAGTTTAAATACTAGCTCGATTTGCATGGCAGTTGCTGCCAACCTTAAATCACGAAACTCAAAAAGATCGGGTTCGAATCGGTGTGCTTACTTTCATTGAGATCATGGAACGGGATTGGAAAAACAACACAAGGAGATCATAAAAATTTGGATCCGACTTTTTAAATGTCTAACAATCGGCCCCCTTTTTCCAATCTCGTACCATTATCTCTTACAAATCAGTAAATTTTAATCTATAATCACATGTTATACAATTTAACACAAAAAAAATACATTTTATTCACAATCTTTATTGTAATAAACAAACTAATATTTTAATCTTAAAGAAATAAAGTCTTATTCTCTAAAAAGAAATAATTTTCTACAAAATTCTAACAATTTTATTATTTTCATCATATTTAATGGTATAAACCCAACGGTTTTCTAAAATTTTTATATTCTCCGGATGATCAACTAAATCCCAAACTTTACGTTCCTTCATTACGTTAATTTCTTTATCCATTGCATCATGCCATTTAGATGCGTCTCTGGATCTTATCGCCTGTTTGTAACAGTTAGGAATAGTTACTTCAACCATAAGAGCTTCTTGTTGCTCTGACAAATCTGAAAATCCCTGGGATTCGATATTATCTTTTCTAAAATTAAATATACTAGGATCATACTTAATATTATGCCTCTTACAGTATCTCTCTATTTCGTTAAAAGATTTCAATCGGGTTGCTTCCCCTTCTATACTATAATATACGTTAGATCCAGTTACTTTCCTACCTATATTTCTAATCCACTTAACCTCTGTACATGGGATCAAGCTATGATTATCGGAAGATACATCTGGTTTTTCAGATATTGAGGGCGTTTCCGAACTTGTCTTTGAAACTAAACGACTCGTTAATGAATCTTTTTCTCTATCGGAATCATCCTCATCATCATAATAATCAGGAAGGTTTAAATTATATCCAAGGTTACTATTAACTTTTTGTCTAAAATTAATTCCCCTCTTATTTTCATCGAATCTTACATTAATAGTCTCGACTAATTTATTTTCATCTATCAACCATATTCTATAACCCTTAGTACGTTGTGCGTATCCCATCATAATTCCCATTTTCGCACGCATATCGAATTTTTTTCTAATTTGTTTTGGCACACCAGCATATGCCAAACATCCAAAAGGTTTTAGATGCAATACCGATGGTTTTCTACCTGAATATTTTTCGAAAGGAGTTTTGTTACTGTCTTTGTGACAAATTCGATTCCACGCATAAGTGAAACAAAGTAATGCTTCTCCCCAAAACTTATGGGGAACTTCACTAGACTTAAGCAACGTTTTGATGCCATCTAGAGCGGTTAAATTGAATCTCCGCGACCCCATTCATTTCTGGCGTATATGAATTTGTTACCTCATGCTTTATACCCAGTTCTGTCAAGAAATTATCCATATCTTTATTACAAAATTCTAGTCCGCCATCAGTTCTAACTGCTATTACCTTTTTACTTAGAAAACGTTCTGCTCGTTTCTGAAATCTTATAAATGTATGAAATACGTCAGATTTATTTCGGATGGGAAATACTGTCACCTTTCTTGAATAATCGTCGATTATACTCAATAAATATTTATTACCGCCTTGGCTTTCAGTTGGCATTGGACCACAGAGGTCCATATGCAACAATTCCAATGGACGTTTTGATCTTACGGCCCCCGTCTTTTTGAATGAAACTCTCTTGGACTTTGCTAATTTACACGGTATACAATGAGTCTTACCATTATCAGTTAAGTGTGGGAGACCTTTTACACTATTATTTTTACTAGTTTTTACCAAGTAATCGTTATTAACATGACAAAAGCGTTGATGCCATATTTCTATTGATCCGTTTTTTGTTTTAGCGGTTACATCACTAAAAAAACTAATTTCTTTACTCTTTGGTATAATATAATGATCCGGCTTAAAAAAATACAAATTTTCAATTTTACCTTTAGTACCCACAAAATGCGCACCTTTACTTTCTAATCTGGAACCGGATAACAAATTTCTCCTCAACTTAGGATTAAATAATACATCAGTCAAAGTTATTTCATGAAAACTCCCCTTATATTTTACCCGAAATCTAAGTGTACCGATTCCTTCTACGGGACAACTTTTATCCTCCGTTGCTAACGACATTTTCATGTTAGTTATCGGCTTAAGATCTAAAAATAAACTCTTGTCATTACAAAATGACTTTGTGGCAGCAGTATCTATTACCCAAAGACCTTTATCAAACTCTGTGTTAAAAGTTTCATTTACAGTTGAAGGAGATTTTGGTAGAGATTTTTTTTCTCTTTACAGTTTACTTTAAGATGTCCGTACTTATTACATACATAACACGGACCTATAGTCTTAATAGATTGTTTAACATTTTTAATAGTTTTACAGTTAAATACCTTACCACTTTTCTTTGGTAATCATTCTTGCCATTTGGATCTCCATGAGCTGCAGCCGTAGCACCAGGTAACGTCTTCGACTTCTTCGAAGTGAAACTGCTCAAGTAAGCATTCTCCGCTTTCTCCAAATCTTGTTTCATCAACTGAAGACGATTGGCTTCTTTAATATCAGCTCTGCTTCAATTTTGACAACTCTGAAGTCCTCTTCTTTCCATCTGTAGATTTGTTGCACGGTAGACTGGAATTCCTGAGGAAGCCACCTTATTAATTGAAAGCCTATGTACAGGTCGTCTAATTTATGACCCGCTTCTTGTAGTCTGGTTGCCGCTGTCTTTACACGAGATATGAAGATTCCAACATCTTCCCCTGGTTGGTATTTTGTTCCAAAAAAATTGATCTAATAGTTGAATTACCCTTGCTCTTGTGACTGGTTCGAAGTGATCTTTTAATATCTTCCATGCCGCTACTCCGTCAGTTGTTTCCGTTATCAGATTTTTCAAATCTGAACTGATGTTAGTATAGATCAACGTGTAACATCTATCCTTACGAAGTTGTAGATCTAATTTTTCCTTGTATGTTGCCTCTTCATCAGGTTGCTCTGGCTTGGTCTGTATTATAAACTGCCAGCAACCATAATGCATTAAGAGCACTTGCATATCATGCTTCCACGTGTTCCAGTTGTTTTGAGTCAACACTGATATCTGGTTGTTAAACTCCATACCTGTTACTCGATTTAGCGTACTAGCAACAGAGTTCATAAAAAATAGTTCTAGACTGGAACAGTATTTAAATAGACAAAGTTCATGGCCTGGTTCAACTTCTTAGCCTGCCTCGACACAGTACATGGCCTGGGCCCATAACCAAATTTGTTACACTTATTGGTAAGCTAATTTAAATTTTGCAAAGCTAGCAGTGAAATTTATGTGTCGAGGAGGCATGAAGACGAAAAACAGTTTCTTAAAATTGGCCTTTAATAATCAATCATAAAGTCACTCTGCTCGTTACTGGAGCGATAAAAACAATAAGTTCAAAAAGCAACATTACCAGAGACATCCGATTCGAACCGTCTTCTAATATTATAAAATTAATTTCTAATCTAAAATGGTGATGCAACCTGCAGTTGCATATCCAACCAGTTGTTCTCTCCCTCTAAGAGTTAAACCACTCACATACTTCTTATATTTCCGTTTCTCCTTCCTTTTTATAAACTAACATGAGCCGAGTTTAAATACTAGCTCGATTTGCATGGCAGTTGCTGCCAACCTCAAATCACGAAACTCAAAAAGATCGGGTTCGAATCGGTGTGCTTACTTTCATTGAGATCATGGAACGGGATTGGAAAAACAACACAAGGAGATCATAAAAATTTGGATCCGACTTTTTAAATGTCTAACAGATATACATATCAAATTAAAAGGTAATGTAATAGTTTCTAATATTTATTATAAAAAAGAAGGTTTTAAATTCGATATTATAAAAGTTCCTCATTGCGATAGTAATGTACATGTTTCTTTATTCAGAAATATTGTTATTAATTATATAGAACGCAACAAATTTCAAGTGTAAAAAAAATCAAATATAATAAATAACTATAAACATTTTACTAAATATTGCATAAATCAGAAAAACCCAATTAATTTTATTAATAGTTATATGAATAGAGCTATTAGAATTAGTAAGGATTAGGAATTCTTAGATTAACAATAGTTTATTACTATAAATTTACATAATTCCTAGTTACAGTTACATCCATTTTTTAATATTAGATAAAATTACTTATTTTTATTTAAATCATATATATCTAGTATCACTAGAGTTATGATATTTTGTAACTCTCCTCTTAATTTTTACTTCCATTCTTTTATACTTTTGTTAAGTGCTACATTTCAGCCAGTCACATGCTCTGAATCTGCATTAGGGTCCAAAATCTGGCAATAACGTTTTTGGTGTACTCAGATTTAGCACGGACTCTGCATTCTTAAGAACTATTTTTAGGTAAGTTACCTCTATCTTGTAATGGATTTAGTAACTCCTATCCATTTCTTTCAATAGTTCTTTGCTCAGTATTATTTACTTAAAGGGGAAAGGATGGCTGGCCAAAACACAAGTTCAACCTCACTTTTATATGAATTATTTTATATATTAGCTATTCTAAGTCAGCAAAGTTTATAATACTGCAGCATCCATTTTATAATTTTTTAATCTCGGCTGCTCATGTGTACTTCATTGTATATTTCTACTGTATATGTGTGTTTATTTCCGAATGTGATTGATGAATGTTTATCTCTTGTTTGTAGTGAATTAGAGAATATATATATATATATATATATATATATATATATATATATATATATATATATACATGTGTGTGTACGGATAATTAAATTAGATAAAAAATTATATTCCCCATCTAGCACTTAACTCATCTATTCTTTTTTTTCATTTCAGCTTCAAGTATCAAACTAATCACCCATTTATTTCTTCCGAACATATGACCTAGCCAATAAACATGTCTAATTCCAAATCGTTAAATTTAATAGCCCATATGTCAGCATTAACTTTCAAGCGCAATCACAAAGCCGGCAGGATTTTATCTGAGAGTAAATTTCAAATTTTAACGTAAAACTAATCTTAGTAGTAAAATAAATGTAAACTAAAAAGAACACTAACGACCGTAATAAATGCAATTGAGAATTTGATGAAACTCCGAGAGCGCTCTACATGTCTTTGCTGAAGCCGACGAGTTGCCGGAATTAAAAGGAATGGTACGGAAAAAGAAGAAACGCGCTAGTAACCTCCAAAAGAATATCGCTCTTACCGCCAAAGAATTAGAATCATCGTCTTATCCTAACAAAATTTTAGAAATTCATAGTTCAAAAATGGAATCAAAGAACGAAAATAGAATTACGCAAGAAGAGAAATTAGATGCAGATGAAGAAACATTAAAGCAACCTATAACCATTATAAAAAAATATTTTCGATTTGGAGATCTACAGACTTTTTTTTTCAAAAAGATAACCTGGAAATGCCCATCCAAACATTCATTAGAAATTTCGAAAGTACGTGCGATTCCTTCAATATAACAGAGAAACAGAAAAACCTATTTATAACCAAGTTAGTAGAGGGAGCTGTGAAGACTTACATCAAATTACAATCGATCCCTAAAAGTTTTTTAGAACTGAAAAATAATTTAATACGCGAATTCGGAACACAAGTCAATCCAGCGGAGATTCATCTTCAATTATCTAAAACAGAAAAAACGCTTGGATTTGACTTTGGCGTTCTTTTTCTCTCTCCGTTCAGCGTCAGAGCTTGTACAGATTTAATCGAATAAAGATCCTCATTTTAAAAATTAAGTCTGATTCTGACTTCGAAACGTGTCATATATATATATATATATATAGATATATATATATATATATATATGTGTGTGTGTGTGTGTGTGTGTGTGTGTGTGTGTGTGTGTGTGTGTGTGTGTGTGTGTGTGTGTGTGTGTGTGTGTGTGTGTGTGTGTGTGTGTGTGTGTGTGTGTGTGTGTGTGTGTGTGTGTGTGTGTGTGTGTGTGTGTGTGTGTGTGTGTGTGTGTGTGTGTGTGTGTGTGTGTATAAGCTGTTTCAGTTGTAGAAAAATGAAACTCTTAACGAAAAATGACGGACCTTAAAAAAAACATTTATTAGATAAAATAGTACTATTATTTATGTATTAAACAATTATAATGCGAATAATTATCTTAAATGTAAAGGATATTACCTGATTACTTGCGTGAATGAGATGAAATAAAGCATATGTTCTTTATCGTGTTGTAAAATCAATTCAACTTTTTTACTTAAGTAACTAAGATTTGGGTAAAGAAGGTTTCACTCCGAAGAAGCAATACCGTGATGAAGTTAAAAAAAAGTGTGTTATGCTTTGATAGAATCAAAACTTTAATAACCTTCAAAAAATTTATTTTTCAATTTTTTCTTTAAAAAATAATAAGTTTACTTCTGAGTCCAGTAATGTATCACATGTATAGGATTAAATCTTAATACCCGAGTAATTTCTGTTTTAAAATGTAAGAACAGCAATTTCGTTCACAACTGATATCTTGTATCTGGAGAAAAGTACATGTACAAACATTTTCTCCCAGTTTTAGTTTTTTTACGATTAAAAACATAATTACAAACATATTAATAGTTTCTAAATCATATATTTAGAGATTTAACTGTAAACGATATATACTAAAATGTTTGCATGATCGTAACCAGAACCCTAATGGGAGCTCTAATAACTACGTATAGAATTAAATTCCAAAACACACATTAGCGAACAAAAAAAAATTGATAATTGGTGTAATGGACTTGGCGATATACTTTAATGAAGGTGCACATGCAACATCAAAAGTGTTGAGAGAACTAAAAATAAATCATGGTATCACCACTTGTGAAGGCTTCAAAAACTGACAAAGTTAGAATTTGTGCAGCCAGAATGCCAGTTCAAAAAGTCAGTAAAGAAGCCAATGATATTGAAAGAAAATCTAAAAGGAAGAAGGATGTCTTAGAAGTGTTCATGCAAGATCAATACAATTCTAAATGCTTGGAATATCAAGTTTTAATAAGCTGTATTATTTTAGTATTACTTATTTTTATTTTACTCAAAATGTGTTTTTGTCATTTTTTGGTACATCAGTAGAAAATATATATTTATTAATTTTAAAGAAACTTCACACGAGCTTTTGTATAATAATAAGGCATTTAATGCTACTAATTTATTTCCTGAAATGTTATTATTTTTTACTGTCAATTTTCTAAAAAAAATTAGCTTTTTTTTATCAAAAGTCATGAATTAAACTTAAAAAAAACCTAAGCAATGAAATATAAAAAACTAGATCATTTAAATAAAGGTACAATTTTGTGACAAAAACAGTATGTGTCTGTGGTTTTACATGGTACAGGTACCTAATCAACACCATGTATACCAAAGCATATTTTAGAGGGTGCTTTTTCAAATCGTTGTATTTCTAAAAATATCGTACATATTTAAAACAATTGTATTATTTGTATACTAAAAAAAAGCATATTGATTGTGTGATAGAAATTTTTAATTTATGGAGTCTTTTTGTTTTGAAAAAAAGTGTTCTTTCAAAAGTCCAAATTCTGCTTGTTTTATGTTATCGTGAACGTCCCGGTTCCCTTAAATAAATGTATGCAGATTAAGAATAAGAAGAGAAGAAAGGAATATATAAATGTATTCATTTTTTCTCTCTCTCTTCTCTTCTCTTAACTATATATATATATATATATATATATATATACATATTTTATAAAACAGTATAAAGATAGAGAAGTTTGTCGATAAGGCATTAGATTAATCTCTTAGTGTACTGGGAATTTGAGTAGCTGCATGGAAACACAATCAATCATTTGGGTGTAACTTTTTCTGGACATCTGTATATATCTTTCTCTATCATCTGCTTCTCTTTCTTACTAGTAATGAATTAGATATGACTACGCTAATCTGAGAAATCATTATATATTCTTGACAATGTCAGATTTAGACAGACTGTTAATCATTTTTATGCCAGTTTGTTACAATCTTTTCCGTACATTGAAAGTATTTCTGGAGGTATCTTTTTGTGATCAGTTTCTTTGAAAACCAATCTATTTTCACAAAGACAGGGAATGTTTTTATCATCACCATTTCTCACATATGAATTTATGGTTATAATTATAAATTTTTTCTGTGATTGCTTTTCCAATCTGTAAATAGATAAAATAAAGCTTTTTAAGAATTTGATTAGATTAACAGACAAACATTTATGTATTCTTTGTTTTCTTAAATGTTTAAGACTTTAAACCATTTTCTTACACATTCAAATTTTATTACAAAATTGGCAAATAAAATATTTAGAAGACATGAAAATATATATTTTAGAAAGGGGGATATATATTTAGAAATAAAAATTTCAAAGATGAAAATACATGTCTAAAATTAATTCTCTTTTAAGAGAAAAAACATTATTTACTGCCAAATTAGGTAATACTGGAATATTATCTGAATTAATTATCTAAAAAATAGCAAAAATTAAAAACATACCGTAGAAGTGTTTTGAAGTATAACGACTAGCGAATAAAAACTAGAATATTTTCAGTTTAAATTCGAGATATTTTTTTTAATCAAATAAAATTGATCCCAAAGTAATGAACTAAAAAATATTTTATTTTAAAAATTTCTATAACAATATAAAAGCAAATGCTATGTGTCAATGCTGAATAATTTATCAAATAATGTTTAAATGTAGGTCAAATCATTTCCTAAAATGATCATCTAAAAACAATTCTTTGTAACCATTTTCTGATCTTGAAATCATAAAAAAAGAATATGGCTTCCGAGCTTTTAAGACGATAGCAACAACATTAAAAACATGAATATTGTGTATGTAAAAAGGTATTTTTTGAGTATAGCTTTTTTAACAGGAATAATGTAATATTAGTAAAGTAATATAACTATCTCCGTAACTCACACGAATTCACACGAGATATACTTTATTAGTTTCAAATAAAGCCGTTTTCCTCTAGAATTATTTAATTTATGCAATACTGTATAAAATACTTAAAAAATTACATTTCTTATAAAATTTAACTTAGAATATGATGTTTCTTTATTTATATGCAAGCAATAACATAAATTAATTTCTTTATACCATATAATACAAAGTTTTTTTTTTTTAATTTTATTTTTACAGGGCCAAGAAATGCGCTTAAAGATCATCAGAAAAATTGAATTGATGATGATTTTCTTTTATCCTCTAACCGTTTTGCACGTATAATCCTGTTCTACTAGAGGTGCTTCAAAAGCAACCGCATACGTTGTTTTCCGTATGGCCGTGAGCTCATCGCAAATGTAACGAAAGTATACGAAAGTATTTTCTCGCTATCATGTAACAACTTCAAACTCGTTCGAGGCATATTTTTCACAGAAATCCTTTCCCCCTTTAAAAGTTTAATACAGCGTTTCTCAAACCATGGACCGCACCCCCTCCCCTTTTGGAGCATGATAACTCTACGAGGGGGGCGCGAGCATATTCAAAAGTCGAAAGCAGAAGATTATTTTTTTTAAAAATTACTTAGTTACTGAAATTTTAAAAAAATACATTCTGACATAATAAAAACTGAAATACACATTTAAACTGATATAATACACTCAAAAATACATCAGTACTGCACAATGTATTTTATATAATTAATTTAAGAATACTAAGTTAAGACCAAGTTTTACAATTACCAGTGTGATCCCACGATCTTATATATATAAAATTATATACAAAATTCAATACTATCTTGATAATTTATACCGTTTATAATTAATCTCTAAACTGCGGATAAAAAGTTACGCGATTCCCTCCCCATTGATACAGTTTTCCACGTAGGCACGCGTATGCGATGTATTGAGGGGGGATTAAATAAGCAAATCCTCTCAAATAGGTAAATCATTCGCAAACTCTGTCAAATTCCTTTTATTGCATTCCTAAACCTTCGGATTAATTTTATTAATAGCAGTGCACAGTAGATATCGTAGTTCGGAAAGACGTATAAATACGTCCGGGGCAATTAACGCCTTGGGTGAGCGAGGCATTTATATACGTCGATGGCACTAAATAGGTTAAAGTCGTATGGTAGCTTTAGCATCAAACATAGTATTATTGAATTCAACACATTTTTATTGTGTGGAGGGGTGTGCGATGAAAATTATGATTGGATATTGGGTCGCAAATATTGAATGTTTGAGAAGCACTGGTTTAATATCAAAATAGTTAGGGAGGGTTACTGGGGATCAATAGACACTTACAGAACGTTTTACGGCTTGCAGGCAGCTCTGCTCCTGCCTTGGAACAATCGCACTAAACTCGGAGTGGGCTAGGTATTTCTTTAGAACCATAGTGAAACAGTTTGCTTCTGTAAGACAGTTGAATTTGAGGTTTTGTTGGGTTTCAATTAAATAAAATCTTTGTTACAGTTTTCGTGATACAACCATTTATTTAAATAAATAAAGCATATTATTCCCCATAAATAGAGCAGATTACATAGACTTTATTTGATTTCATATTAATTTGAAATTTTAACAAGTTGTGGGAGGGGGAGAAGAAAATCTTCTGTCATACCATATACATTGAAAATCGTTTAACAGGAAACTAAGGGACTGAAATATTTTTTCGTGTTAAAAAAATGCGTATTAAAGGATATTGCAAACAAAACTTTATTCAACAAAGTAGAGTGTATTAGGGCAAATTTAATTTATATACAAGTGTATATATGCATGCTTTCATTAAAAACTGATTAAACAAAAAATTCACAGGGACCTAACAAAATTTAATACAAAATGTTCAAGTTTTCTCAAAAAAAAACCCATTATTTGAGTTTTTCATAAATAATCTGATATTATCTTGCAATTGTTTTTCACCATAAAACTGTCTGTAAATTGTTCGATGTCATCGATTTTGTTATTCATTTCATCTTTAAAATGGGCGTCTAAATAGCGGCGCATTCAATTCATGAGGTTTCTCATTTCGGATGACGTGGAAACAGGGGCTACATTATTATTTTCCATTTCTTCATTGAAAACTGCATCAATGATATTTTCTGAGCTCTGAACAAACTCCGAGATTCCTTTGTTTGCCCTAATTGGCACTGTACACACACTATTATCTTCTACTGCAGAAAATTCTTCCCATGATGTGTTAGGACTGTCCAATAATACAGAAACTTTCTCAAGTATTTCATTAATTGTGAATTCAGTTTCAATATCCACCTTCTCCGTCTTTTCATGTTAAGCGATATTCGTTCTGTGTAAAGAGAAAAAATGAATAAAAATACAAACTAGTATTGTTCTGTTTGTATTTTTTCGTGACAACCGATATTTCGTCTTAAGCGTACATACACTCTTATATACAATCCTCAGTTTTGTATTTTTAAGGTACCGAAGTATATCCCAATTTTAATGTTTTCTGCAAATAGAAAATAAATGAAGATTTTTCCGCAAACATATATTTTTAAGCTGTGATCTTTAAATAAGTAGAAATCAAAAGTATCTGGACAAATTTACAGTTGACATTTACGCATATAAATAAATATTATGATCATATTTAGAATCCAAGGTCAAAATTTTTTATAAATGCAAAATTTCTCACTATTTATATTTTGCCATACGCTAACTGTAGCACTGGTAATTAAAATCCGGGATTTTTTGGTAATCTTGACCATACAAAACTAGAAATTTCATATTAACTGCGTTTAAAATATGTAGTTGAAATTTGTAGTAGCAGTTATACTTTTTTTAATTTACTACGCTAATTTCATATCATCTACAGTTACAAGCACAGTTAGTTTTAGAATCAGTTTAATGAGACAAATGTACTTAATCACAATTAAATTTTTTTTTAAAACCAGGAATGGATTTGCATTTTAGAATTTCTATCATCACCTACAAGTGAATGTC
The DNA here is from genome assembly GCA_019973935.1 of Trichonephila clavipes. Lineage (NCBI taxonomy): Eukaryota > Metazoa > Arthropoda > Arachnida > Araneae > Nephilidae > Trichonephila > Trichonephila clavipes. The sequence continues at coordinate 166,924 of BMAU01001821.1, forward strand.
AGTGAACTTGCATCTATATTTATGGTTGATATTCATGAACAAATAGCTTTACTTACAGATGTACGTCTGCCGACTAAAATGTAGGGAATATTTCCCCTAAAAATTACATTATGTAAGAAAATATTTCAACTGACAAAGATTTGTAAAAGTTTATTAATTTTATGGTACGAAGCATTTACTGTGCCCTGTTGTTCAGACTGCAGCTCATCCAACTCAAGCTGCAGCTCTGCAGGTGCTGTAATTATATCAGTAGTGATGAGATAAGAGAGTGAATTGAAATTAAGTTCAATTGAATTCAGAAATTTCTATTCAACCTGGATTTTCCAACACTCTGAAAGAGCCCTTATTCGCCCACCCCTGGATTAGACCATCCACTTCTTGGGAAATCAAATCTCTACCAAACTATCATCAGTCACGTAAAAAGTCATAGAGTTCTTTTTTGGGGAATTTTTCAGTGTTTGTTATTATTATATATTTCCATGTCAAAATATCCGAGCATGTCACATGATCAAATTACCCTGAAATATTTATTTACTTCAACAATGCAAATGTTTAGTTCTATCAAATTTTGCTCATTCCGGCGTATTCCGTCAAGGTTCAATGTTTCAGTTTCCATATATTAGAGTGAACATTTTTTAAAAAAAATAAAAGTACTTTTCTTCTAGCATCTAGAGACTTATATCTTTTGTACGTGAACTAAAGATTTTCTAAATACAATTTTGAAATTGACTACTTTTACAAAACTACACAAAAAACAACTATATGATATTATAATAAAGTATATAAGGTTAGGTTTTGCATTCAAAAATTTTGTTTCACATATCATATACAGTTTAAGTACAAGTTATTTATATTCAATAAATTACGGAGAAAAAGAAATGGGCTATGCTTGCAACATAAATTAATTTCTCCTTTTATTCCTTGCAAAACATGTTCTAACTGTGATAAACATTTAATTTTTTAAAAATATAAGTTACTCTGCAAATATATTTAACATAAACACAACGTATATATATATATCTTTATAGCTCATACAAATTATGTTAATAGAACACAAACCGAAGAATTCTTGTAACCAAATTCTAAGAATTTACATATTCGTTCATGGTTCTTCAACCATGCGTGAACGTTTCACTGCATTAGAAATACTGTTTGGCTCAGTATAACTGAAGAAACCTTATAACAGAATTGCGATAGTAAATATTCTACAATTTTGTAATTACATATTTTAAACTAAAATATAGGAGTAATGAATTATGAAATTTTTTCAATGTGTCTATTTTAATCTCAGAATTGATAATTTAAATTAATGTTTAAGATGGATTATTAAATATTTCTTATACATATATTTATCGATAGTTATATTTATCATAATGTTAAATTAATTAAATTTTTCGCGAATTAATCCTTTTTTTATAAATTTCTTCTTTTAACAACCGAAGTTTAGTTTTCTAGTATGGGCAAAATACTCATGCCTGTTTTGCGTTTGTGCTTACATATTTTTGCGTAGATATCAATATAAATTAATTATATATTTTTAATATTCACATATTGCTCTCTAACTTAAGAAACTTTTCAACATTTTTGTGGGGAAAATTCCAATTGACGACCAAACTTATACAACATCAGTACCATAGATTGATTTCTAGGATAGATTTTAATGATTGAATTGACTTTTTGTGTATATGCTTTCGCACTGATAAAGATAGTTTTTCTTAACACAATTAACATTAATACTATATTTACGTTTTTTGTTTTGTATTTAAGATAACTTATTTTGGCTTATATTTTCTTCAGATAGTTTATCAGGTACGTTAAAGGGAATTCTTTAATGTCTTTTTAGTTTCAGTTTTTCTCATGCACATTATTTGGAAACCTATTTTTTTTATCCAGCGATCCTAAATTAATTACATATATAGTTTTCATGATTTTTTTAAGAAATGCAATATATGCCTATTTTTTCTGTTTATAGGTATCTCTTTTTTCCCCCTAATTTTTCTCCTCTTAGTCATCACGAAGTTGTGTATTTCTGCACTCAAAGAAAAAAAAATATACATAGATAAATTAAAAACAATATTTCATCGAAAAATATGTTTTTCTTTTCATTATGAGGATCAAAATGACCACTTTGGGATGTCTGGTAGTTTTATAGTTATTTATTTTAACAATTATTTTAGAAATATTAGCAATTGTCACCGTACGCATGGGAGCATTTAAAAAAAAAGTTAAAATATATGAGCCATGCTGTTCCCTTCTATGTTGAAATAAATAATAGGATATTGAATTGAAGAAAAGACACAAAATGAAACAAATGGCGCTTCCAGTATTTTTCAATTTTTAGTATGAACGAAAGACTTTATACATACACTACATTACTTTAAGCTCTGGTATTTTTGAGTTATTGATACCAAACACTGAACAAAATGCAAATAATTGCTTGCCTTTCGAACATCATAAGTGTTTTAAATCCACATTGTTCTCGAAATCCATCATTTTTAAATATTTAAAATTGGTTAAAAAAAGGGTAACATTAAATTCCTAGAGCAAGTTTGCATTATCGGAGCTCAAGTGCCACCATCTGGGGAGGAAACTGGGTGTCAAAATTACTTGCGGAAATTGGTATCGCCTATATGGTTCCGCTTTCAAAAGTAACACCTGCACCTGGGGAATGTACTAGGCCTGCAAATGGTTATAATGCAAATCCACAACCCTATTGTAAAAAAATGGGTACATATTAAAAAAAACTTTTTTCTCAAAGGGTGCTTAAAATATTGATTTTTACCACTGATACAATTCTGGAGAGAATTCAATTATCATGCCTATGTATTTGTACATTTACTTATACGATTTTTTTCAATAAAATTGAAATCTTATAAACTGGTATGTGTTTTTTTTTCTAATATATTTATTTAGTTTTGTGTTGTGCGAATTAGCTCTTATCCTTATTCTGTGTGATTATGAATGAAATTCATTTAATCGATTTGACTTTTTTAGTGCTTACGGAAACTGAAAATAGACTTAAGTTTGCTATTGTTTTTACATCAAAAATAAATTTCTGAGAATTTAATAAAACTCATATCTTAAAAAACGCATTTCTTTTTCAGTTTTGCTTACGGGACATTCATATTTTTAAGAGCAATGCTATTTAAAAATCTAAAAATGTTAAACAAACAATGGAAGAGTTAATTAAGGTTCAGTTTTTTTCGTTGCGACTTGAATTGATAAGGTAATTATGTTCTTCCACAATGATTAAACATATAAGACAGCTTTCAAAGAAACCAGTGTCGACTTTCAGAGATAACTTTCTTTAAAAATAATTTATCTAATTTGAAAGTATGTCTTTCAAAATTAAATACCTATGAGTAAATATTTAACTTTCTTCAAGTATTTATTATGATACAATTTCATTTTTATTCTTTAAAAATTATGTAAAATGTACGCTATACATATCGTCCAAATGAATAGGAATTTTTTGTCATATATGTTCATGCAAAGAATTAAATACAATTCTAAAAATAAAATTTCGGATAAATAAAGTTGAAATAAATGTCTACATATTCACTCATCATCATGCAGATCCGCGTGCATGGAAGTAAAAGGGGTATTGTTATGAAACTTGGCATACAAGTACGTGCCCCGACAAATATGTAAATTATTAGAAATGCAGCTTGTTTGTCCAATGCATAATGTCACCTGAAGGCGTTCGAAATTCATCCTCTATGGATTGTAAGAACGGTAAGAAGAGCTTGGTTGCGTGTATTTCATTTGATGCACATAGATGGGTTTTTTTTAACTAAAGATGTGTGTACGCCAGCGTTTCTCAAACCTTAGGGGGCATTATAACTCTACGAGGGGGGCGCGAGCCTATAGAAAAGTCGAAAAGAAAAGGTTATTTAAAAAATTATTAATTTACTGAAAGTAACTAAACAAAATACTTTGAAATAATAAAATATAAAATACACATTTACACTGATATAATACACGTCTAAATGTATCGGAACTGTGCAATGAAAATTTTATTATTATTTTAACAATACCGAGTTAAAAAAACAATTTTTATAATTATCAGTGCCCCCATGGGCTTCTATTAACACTTATCTTGATAATTTGTGCGATTTATAATTAGTTCCTTAACTGCCGATTAAAAGTTACATGATTTGCTCCACAATGCCACCGTTTTCCACGTAGACGAGCGTATTTTGATGTTTTTTTGACGTGGAGAGGGACAGAAAAAAAAAGAAATAAGCAAATCCTCGGAAATAAATCAATCTTTCGCAAACACTGCCAAGGTCCTTTTATTGCATTCCAAAGCCTTCAGAATACTTTTGTGGATAGAACTGCACAGAAAAGATCGTACTTCAAAAATGATGATTATGAATATATTAATGAATATTAATTATTTGGCTGAGCGAGACGTTTACATACGTCGGTAGCACGTAAGAGGTTAAAATCGTATATATACATACATATATATATATATATATATATATATATATATATATATATATATATATATATATATATATATATATATATATATGTCAGATTTGATAAGTTTAGATTCAAAATTAAGGAAGTAATTAATGAAAATAGAGCGATCTCTTTACCATCGCGTAAGGATTTGTGGGTAAATAAGCCTATTTAAAGGTGGAACCAGCGCTGACGAAGGCGAACGCATTCTCGAAAAGGCTTGGCTGGTGTCTCCTCGCTGAGATGTTGTATTTTGTACCACCCGGTTGCGCAGCAAAGGGCCGCCATGTAGAATTTTATGTGATTGAAGCAAAATAAAAAAGTATTTTGAAGATGATGCCCTCCTGATTTTACCAGCTGGGATGGGGCCTGACAAGAGCCGGCAGGATTACTTAAGGAACCGCAAAATACGCCATGAAACTAATGGAATAAACTTCAAAAGATTTTTCGAGCGAGCGACTGCATTGAAAACGATACTACCATGGAGGACGACTCTTTCCGGCAGGAGTCACCAGTCAACACTTTGAAACAATCCTTCTTTCTTCCTGAATTTGACACTAATAAGTTAAGCAGTACTGACAATGTTAAATTGAGCCATTTTAGGTACCTGTTTCTCAGAAATTGTTGAATATAAAAACTTCAAATTTTTTTGGCTGTATAATAATCAGGCTTTTTTATTTAAATAACAGTAAAATGTTTCACATATATTGTTAACTTTTTTCAAAAAAATTCACCGTAAAAGTATTGCTTTGAAATTTGTGAAAGTTATCATTTTTTTACGATAACTGCTTCTGAGCAAAATATTTTGGGAAAATTTCCAAGAAAGTAGCTCTATTATATATAGTTACATATTATTTATGTGCAGTAAAAATTGCAAGTATATTGATTTTTTAGATTCTTAGAAAAAGGTACACGTATAGTTTGAAAACAATCATTATGAGATAATTGCATTTTAAGTGTAAAAAGGCACTTAATTACTAAAATAATCAATTGCAACATGTATTTGCCCTATTTTATTAAACATTAGTATCTTCTTCATTTTTAAACATAAAATAGGAAACAAAAAAGCTTTAAAATGTTCAGAAAATACATATATAGTAATTTTCAGTTTTTGTTCAACGAGATCTTTTTAACATTTTGCATCAATTTTCACAAATTATGTAACAATCCATGAAAAATTTTTAGTTTAAATGCATTACAAATGTCAAATTTGACCTTATAACATCATAAATATAATTTAAACATGTATCAATATGTAAAAGTCCTGATTTGGGAATATGTGATTTTACGACATTACAAAAATTGAATTATGGGTTTGTACGTTTCCATGCAAACACAATTTCTAAAAGTTTCAAAATTCACAATTTTCTCTAAACTGTACAAAAGATTTTAAAAAAAGTCAAAAATAAATTTATTTTTATGTTTTAAACATGAAATTTGTGTATTTTTATGCATGCAACAAGCTTCTCGCGACGACAAAAAGCATTACACATCTGAGTTATAATTAGGTAGCTATTATTGAAAAACATTTGAATATTAAAGCTTAAAAACTTGTCTAAACAATAATATTTGCAATGAAGTGAATTTTTTAAAATATATTGTTTAGTTTTCTCAAAAACATGTAACATAAAAATATCACTATGAATTTTTTAAAAAAATGACATTTTTTGTCTCGATATATGGACTCCAGTCAAATAATTTGGGAAACTCCTCAAAAAACTCACAGGAATATATATAGTTACATATCAGTAACACGAGGAAAGAATTTTATGTACATTTATACCCTATATTCTGAGAAAAAGATGAATACAATTTTAAAAACATCATTTTTGAAAAAATTGAATTTTTACTATAAAGTGCCATTTTATAACAAAAATGATGAATTATAGCATGTATTTGTCCCATTTTATTAATCATTAGCATCATTTCAATTTATTTTCAATAAAACAGTAAACAAAAATGTCTTAAATTGCCCAGAAATGCATTTTTCAGTTTTTTTAACGAGAAAACATCAAAATTTTCTCAAATACTGAAGCAATTTTTAAACAATTTGCAGCTTTCATATATTACAGATATCAAATTTGAACAGAAAGCATCTTAAATATAATGTGAACATATATCAATATGGTTTTGGTGTGAATTTGAGATGGTATATAAAAATACATGATTATACGACGTTTCTTAAGTTTTCGTTAGGGGTTTTCGTAACATTATCATAAGGTCTTTTTGTTGCAGACAGTTTCTAAGTTTAAAACTTCAAAAGTTACTTTAAACTGGACAAATGATTTCTAAAACAGACAAATAAAAACTGTTTCTATGTTCTTTAACAGGAAATTTATGTATTTTTATGCATGTAATAAGCTTCTTGCAAAGACAACAAACATGACATTTAATGTATCTCATCTCATATATTTTTCTCAGAAACTATTAAACATAAAGACTCAAATTTTTATTTATATCTATTAGACATTATATTTATACTGAAGTGAATTTTTTTTTAAATATAATAATTTGTTTTTTCAAAGACAAACTTTTAATTAACCGAACAATTATTATTCTGAAAATTATTAAAAATTGTAATTTGTTTGTTATGATAACTGCTTTATATTTAAATGTTTTAAGAATATTTCAAAAATGTCACTTCAGTATACGCATTTGCATTTAAGAAACATACACACAGTAAATTTACACAATTTTAAAAATATAAATTTTAAACATGCATACAGTAAATTTAAACAATTTTAAAAAAAAATAAGTTCTTGATACAGAAATTTTTATAAAAAAAATCTTTCCTTTGTATTTAATCGAAATTTTTCAAGTATCCAAAAACTTCAATATTTTTAGCGTTTTTATAAGCCTTTTAAAGTTTTATTTAGTTATTATTACTAATTATTTAAACTAAATTTAAAGTGAAGAACAGGTTTAAATTTAGGTAAAATCCCTAAATATTAAATATAACATTCAAATTGAAACCACGCTTCCAAATTTGGCAGATTTTTTTTTGCATTTCTAACACAGTTAAATTTGCAGTTACTATACAGGTATCTTTTGCGTATTAATAAAAATAAATTGAGGCTTTCCAACTTTGCTCCAGATTTAAAAAGACAATGTTTACATTTCTATCTGCCAAATGGGCATAAGCTGATTATTTTTAAAAAATAATTTTAAAGTACTTCTAATTCATGTAATGGCTTGCATGTTATATCAGGGAAAAGCTCCCGATTAGGGGTTTATAGAAATATCAAAATCTCAAAATTGATTTTTAAAAGGGGTCTTCTCTACTGACTTTTTTTAAAAGTTTTCTTGACTGTTTTGATCAACAATGTTTGGAATATCCAAAAGACGAACATTGGAAGAATCAAAATATTCCTAGATATCTCACGGGAATCTATCTAAAATTTTGGTACGAGAAACAACTATTTGAAAAGTCTTACCAGGAAAGCAAAGAATTATTAATAACGGTGTTCGATGCGACGAAACAAGAGGATATTCGAAAATTTCACAACCTAAAATTAAACAACACCAAAGAATTAATTTACCATTTTATGGAAAAACTTTCGTTAGGGAAGGAACTAAATTATGATGACAGTTCCATTGTGGAACATATGTCATTATCCAGTCCCATTCAATATCAAAAGTTCTTAGTTATTAAGAAGATTTCCACAACCTGCGAATTGATTTCGACAATGCGGCAATTAATCGCAATAACACCGGACAGCCCAGACCGAAATCCGGTAGATACTGGAAGTTATAACCGGTGGAATAATCAAGCTTACGGTAGCGTACACAGAGGAACTGATCCACGGCACCGATTCCAATCAAGAGGAAATCATGAATAGCAACATCAATCTCACATGGTGCAATTCAATGGAAGGCAACAGTTCAGCTTTCAAACTAGGCAGTTTGTACAACAGAATCAACATAATTTTCACTCGCCCAGAAATTACGAAAATATCCAGAGGCAAGGATGACAACTAATTATGAATTTAATTGTATGTTCCAAGCACTTTTGTACTCTGTTTGACACAGGAAGCAATATATATGTGTCATTAATTCCAATAAATTTATCTAAACAATTAAAAAACATTAAAATTTTAAAAAATAGTAATGTAAAAATAAATCAAACTTGTGGGACTATTCATCCCAAAGGTATAATTAAATTTATATGAATATTGGATGTATATCTAAGCAAATAGATTTGTTTTTAATTGATACTAAATTGCCTTATATTATTTTAGGACTTGAATATTTACATTTATTTTAGCTTCACATTAGTATTCGTGACATGTGTATTTTTCAATGGGGTAAACATTTGAGTAACATTAAATTTATAAATAAGTGTGTCGGTGAGTTGAGAAGATATCATGGGACACACACACACACATATTGTAAAACTCTTAAAAATAATCAAAATATGAACTATTATATTACTAATAATGAAAATAACATTAGCGTTAAGAATAATAAAGATTCAGAACAAGTACCAGACAGCCCTGAAGCTGATCTGAAACGATTGTTTAACCCAGCCACCGTTGTTGAGGACACAGTACCAAAACAAACTAGTGAGCAATGGGAAGATTTAACCCAACTCCTTGACAAATTTCAAACCATATTTTCACAAAATAAGTATGATGAAGTCTGTATCAATTTAGGGCCACAAAGAATTCATTTAATCTCAGACCTTCCTATAAGTTTACGCCCTTATAAAAAAAGTCAACAAGAATCTAAAGAAACACAAACACAGATAGATGAATTGTTAAAAGAAGGTTTTATTAGACCCTCCCATAGCCATATGCTGCCCCTGTACTTTCAGCATACAAAAAGGATGAAGGGAAAAGATCAAGATTATGTATTGATTATAGAAAACTAAAGGAAATTACATGAAAAGATTCCACCCCTGTACCTCTGATAGACTTTGTAATTGATATTTTAACTCATGCTAATTTTTTCTCTACACTCGATTTAACAAGCGGGTATTGGCACATTAAAATTCATGAAAAAGACGCAGAGAAACTGGCTTTAACAACTAATTTTGGACTCTATGAATGGTTAAGACTTCCATTTGGCTGGAAAAATTCCCCAGCTGTTTTCCAAAGAATTATAAGACAAATTTTACAAATATATCAGTTAACTTTTGCTTTAAACTATTTTGATGATATTATAATTTTCTCACAATCTTGGGATGAGCATTTAACTCATTTAGATACAACATTTCAAATTTGTAAAAAAGAAAACATTAAACTTAAGAAATCAAAATGTCTGTTTGCACAGGAAAAAAATAAAATTTTATGATATGAAATAATACAAGGTCATTATTCCCCAAGTAATCCAAATATTGAAACAATAAGAAAATTAGCACCACCTAATTAAGTAAAAGAACTCCAAAGATTTCTTGGTTCAATCAATGTTTACTAAAAATTTATTAAAGGTTATGCAAAACTTAAGAGTACCATTAAATAAATTACTTAAAAAGGATGCAATTTTGAATTGGTCACATGGATGTCAAGAAGCTTATCAAAAGTTAAATAATTGTTTAATCTCAAAACCTATACTTAAATTATACAAATTACAATATCCATGTCATGTTTTTTGTGACACAAGCCAGGATTCAATAGGCGTAGTCTTGAAACAACAACGGCCAGATGGAACACTTTACCCCATAGCTTATCACTCGAGAGAATTACTTAAACATGAAAAAAATTATACAATTTCAGAAAAAGAGTGTTTAGCAATTATAGATGCCTTAGACAAATTCCACTGTTACCTACATGGATCCAAATTCACAATACATACTGGTCATGCTGCTTTACAATGGCTTAAAAGTGTAAAACATTTAACTGGACGTTTATTTCGGTGGAGTTTAAAACTTTCTCGGTATGAATATTCGATAGCTTATGTAAAAGGTAAATTAAATGTGAAAGCAGACATGTTGTCGTGAAACCCTGTATCACCCATTTGTCATTTTTTAAATACTGATGAAATTATTAAGTATCAAAATTCAGAGAACATAAGTGATTCAAAATATACAAAATATAATGATGTATTAACTGTTAAGAAAAAGAATTTAATTAAAATTGTAGTACCATTAGCTTTGAGAGAAAAATTAATTACAACTGAACATGAACAATTTGGTCATCCAGATGTGAAAAGATGTTAAAATTAATTTCCCCAATTTACTAATGAGAAGACATTATATTAGACATTTCAAATTTTATTAAATGTTGTGAAACATGTCAAATGAATAAAAATCTACACAACAAAAGTATGGATTATTGGAAGAAGTTCCTGTAGCAGAAGAACCATTTGAAATGATGTCACTAGAAACTGTAGGAGGATTTAATTATCATAACTCATAAAAGAAATAACTGCTTATTGTTCTGGACCATGCTAACAGATATGCTTGGAGATTTCCATCCAAAAGTTTCAATTCTGAAACTTATACAAAATGCTTAAAACATTTTTTTTCTCAATTCAATGCCCAAAACAACTATTAAGTGATATAAATGCTGCATTTGCTTAGTCTAAATTTAAGAAATTCTTAAAACATCATAATATTAGACAATTACTAACTTCAGCAAATGAACAACAATGCAATGGAAAGAATGAAATAGTTAGTCAGACATTAGTAGCAAAATTAAGATGTACAGTTAATTCGACTACAAAAATTCCTTTGACAATATTATTAGAACAAGTTACATATGAATACAATAACTCGCCATATGATGTTACTGGCTTTCCACCTTCATATTTAATGTTTGGAACTTTTCCACATGATTCGCCATTACCTAATCAAGTAAAATTAAACTATTCACCTATACAACAAGCAAGACAAATTGCAGTACCCGAGGTCGAATCATTGGGAAGTTGGAGGAAGGCAGCAGTGTGACAAGTGTGGCTGCAGAGTTCGGAATTGCTCACAGAATCTTTTCACTACTTTGGAAACAATTTCAAACTACAGGAGCAGCTATCCGGGAGTTCAGTAGTGGTCGTCCACGAGGAACCACACCCGCAGATGACCGGTACATTGTCTTACTGGCCAGAAGAAACAGGCGGCAGACAGCGGGAGAAATCGCTAGACACACGACACAGGCGACTGGAGGACCGATATCGCGTTTTACCGTGGCCAGAAGACTGCACGGTGGTGGTCTGTTTGCACGACGTCCTGTACGGTGTGTACCTTTAAGGCCTGCCCATCGGAGAAGGCGTTCTCTGTGGTGCCGGGAACACCGGAATTAGAGATACAATGAATGGGGACGAGTACTCTTTACAGATGAAAGCCGATTCAGTTTGATTAGCGATTCTCATCGCATACTCAATCTGGAGAGAGCGGGAAAGCCGCAATCATCCCTCGAACATCATTGAAAGGACAGGTATGGACGTCGCGGTGTTCTCGTTTGGGAAGGCATCATGCTTGGTAGTCGTACAGACCTTCACATTTTCGACGCAGGTTCAGTCAACGGGACCCGTTATTGTAACGAGATTTTTCTTCCATATGTGCGTCTTTTTAGAGGCACTATGAGTCTGCAGTACCTTTTCATGGACGACAATGCACCATGTCATCGCACAGTAGCTGCCGAACAGCTCTTAGAGAGTGAGGATATTGAACGTATGGATTGGCCGGCACGATTTCCGGATCTCAATCCCATCGAGCATGTATGGAATTTTCTAGGCAGACGCTTGTCAGCTCGTACCTTACCACCAGTAACGATTCGGAAGCTTCGATTGGCGCTGCAAGATGAATGGGCAGCAATGCCTCAACAACTCATTGACACTCTCATTCTCAGCATGGACAGACGCAGTGAAACCTGCCTAGCAGTCAGGGGAGATCATATCCCCTACTAAAGACCGCATGTGTCTTGCTGGACACCCATCACAGGGATGTTTCGTCCTTCAGTCGCATTGCGCTCCATGCTACTTTTTCAATCAAGCTTCTTTTTATCCCTCTGATTTCTCTTTTAGTAAGTGTTGCTTACATTACACATGCCCTTACGTATTGGGGATCCTACGGTATCAAATGTGTTGATTTGGAAAGCTTTTTTACAAAGTTGTATCGAAAAAACCGTCTCGTCCTTAATTTTTGCACACCAGTGTATATACATATATATGTATACATATACACAGTCCAGTCATATTAATGTGACCACTGTCAAAAGCCAGGATAACCATCTTTCGCAGAGGGGAAAATAGTTATTTAGGATCCTCAAGGTTTTCACTAGGATGTTTAGCCATGCCGACTCTATTGCTGCACTAGATTACGCGCGTGAGAATCCATGGCTCGAAGAACCCGATCGAGATGGTTCCATAGATTATTGATTGGGTTTAAGTCAGGTGAGTTTTCTGGACACGGAAGAACGATAAACTGATCCTGGTGATCTTTGAACCACGCACGTACGCTTTCAGTTGCATGACACTCCGCAATGTCCTGCTGGTAGATGCCACCATCCTGAGGGAAAACAATGCGCATAAAGGGGTAGACATGGTCTAAAAGGACAGATGCGTACTTCTATTGATCCATCGTGCTTTCCACAATGATGAATAAATACAGAAAATTTAAGGAAAACATTCCCCAGACCATAATGCTCCCGCCTCCAGCCTGAACCTTGCCAGCAATTGTTGCAGGGTGTTTGCTTTTAGACGTTTCATGCCGTATTAACCACCAACCATTCGTCCGATGGAGTATAAAGCGTAATTAATCAGAAAACTCTACCTGTCGCCTCTCATTGGATGCCCAGTTGCGGTACCTGTGTGAAATTCCAGTCTTCGTTGCCGATGAACAGCAGTCAGCATAGGTGCATGAACCAGGCACCTGCTTCGGAGAACCAGATGCAACAACGATCGCTGAACAGTAGTTTGGAAGCCACTGTCGGTAGCCCCTTGGCTCATCTGGGTGTATGTTGCTTAACGGTAGCACGTCTAGTCTCCCGAACTCACCTCTGCAGCCGTCAGTCACCTCTATCACCTATGGTCCGTGGTACATCACATTTGCCACGTCACTGATTTTGGACGGTCCCATTTTGTCATGCACGGTATACTTTAACCACGGTGACACACGAACAGTTCACAAATTTAGCCGTTGAGGAAATGCTTCCAACCTTTACCCGAAAGCCAAAAATTATGCCGTTTTGGACTCGGATAACTCTTTGCATGTTTGCATTACGCCAATAACTGTAGTGTTTTCCGAAGCCCTCACACACCCTTTATATACGCTCATAGCACTACGATGCCAGCATCCTTCTGTGATTGGTTATTTAACGTCAAAGTCGAAAGTACGTAGTGGTCATATTAATGTGACTGGACTGTGTATATATATATATATATATATATATATATATATATATATATATATATATATATACATATATACATGTATACATATATATATACATATATATATATATGTATACATATATATATACATATATATATATATATATGTATACATATATATATGTATATATATATATATATATATATCACAGAACGCAACCCACATATATTTACGAAGAGCGGAGCTATAAGTAATTAGGTTAATGTTACACAAAAACATATTGCTAATATAGATATGTTTGATTATGCTAACATCTTGTTTAAAATAAAATAACTATCTGTAAACACGCTGCCAATAATCCTGTAGTGCCTTCTGGTGAGAAACAAACATGATTGCGTGTATAAGAAACATATAGTTTTAATCTTTTTTAGCGTGTTACTTTCGAACACTCCAGGCCAGAAATATCAGGTGCACGAGGAATAGAGAGGGAAATTTCAGACCGTGATATTGACGGAAGCGAGAAGTAAGGGGTTATTAAACATTAAATGGGTGGATTCGGTAGCTTAGTGGTTTGTCTCACAAATCCATGGGTGGAGTGTAGCGAGTTTAAATCCTTGTGCTACTAAAAAACTACAGTACATATAGGACCAATGCACGTTAAATGTGTCGAGGCTGATTTTTCGACTTTTTGTGTCATGTGGTAGTTAGGAGAAGGAGATGACATATCAAGTATTTTCCTTGTTACTTGACCAATTGTCGAATTTTCGAGGTCCTTTGCCAATAACCCTTGAGTTGCTTTTTTTAGTGACGTTGATACTCTCTCATTTGTCCCCTCTGGGGCTCATCTTCTTTTGGTGATATTTTACTTTTCCCAAGGGGTTTACTATTTTTGGTAAACACGGGTCTTATGAACTTGGGGTGCCCTAGTGATCCTTCTCCATTTTCGACCCTCATTCTTGTCAATCAGTTTATCCTTTCGTTCCTTTCCCGTCTAGATCACAGATTTTCACAAATATTTGGCGCTGTATAGCCAGATTTGGAACTTGCGCCGTAAAATCTCACATTCACTCACTCTCTCATTTGTATGGTTAATAACTGAAAGTGACAAATGTGAATGATTAAGAATTAAATCCTCAATTCTAAGATTTAAAAAAATCCATTTTTGAAAGACCCTTGTTTCCATATGGTTACAGTTTGTTTTTGTTAGTAAATAAAATATTTTTGAGATATGAACCGGCAATACTATGTCAAATGATATACTCTGCGAACGTAGACAAAAAATTATTGGGAGAATAAAAATTTAAATAATGAAAATAAAGTTTAAAGATATTTAGATTCAAATCAGCATTTTATGCTGCTATTTTTACTTGTCTATATTATATATCAACTTTCTTATGTTTATAAAAATTATGTTAAAACACATACAGCGTATTAGAAGTCATAATTTTAAAATAAATTGAAGTTAAATAAACAAAGTTTTTTTTTCAAATTGATTACCAGCTACAGGCAATTTCTTACAGTTTCTGAAGCGTTCGATTTTTTAAGGCATTCACTGTATCAAGAAAGAAAGTTAAAATAAGAATTTTTTAAGCATAAAAGTGTACAATGATAAAATATGATTAATTTCCTGAAGGCTTAAATCCTCTTTATTTTTTTCGGACTCTATACATTAACGAAAGATTTAATGGAAAGCAATAAATAAACTTGAAGGAGCAATGAAAAAAATCACAGAATAATCAAATACTATGTAATCTTTAGATAATAAATTGCTTTATAAAATGCTTAAAAACCACATTCCAGTTTTATTGCCCCAAGTTTGTCAATTAGTTGGGAGTAAACACTTATTTTTCTTGAATATTCATTATGTTTTATTGAAATAAATTTTTGAATTGATTAAATTTAAGAATACTGCGAAGACACATTTCATTCAAATTAAAAACTGTTTATTTAATTCAATTCGTTTTGTTGAAAGTAAGAGAATTAATAAATTAATATTCTCAGTACTAAACGTGCTGCATTTTAAACAAAAATTAAGTTTTGGAAACACTTAAGTTTTATCTATAAGTTTAGGGACTTTTCATATTCTTATACTGTGTAATATTTGTTTAAAGAAATGAACATACCCTTCTAAACGTTCAGTAAATATATAAACAGAAAATTCTTGCGATTTAATCATTAGTTAATATAAAAAGCAAAACACTTTTATTGATAATCTTGAATAAATATATTTATATATATATATCAGTTGAATAATCTTGTTAAAAATTATTCAATATTTATGTCTAAATATTCCATTTAACATTTCAATTGGAATGCTTATACTATAAATATCTTCTTATATTATGTTATACCTACATATTTCAATTGAAGCAACGAAAGATAATTTCTTTAATAAAGATTTACATTACATTCTATTAACAAAGTTAAATTCAATATAATAAATAATCTTCTTAAACATTTCCTTGAATAAATATATCTGACGTTTTCTGCGAAGCAGAAGTAGTTTAAGAAATAAATTAGTTTTATTTATATTACAGAAACAAATTAAATTGCACAAAAACGTAATTTAAATATATGAAGAAGAAACACTAAAGACTTTAAAAGCAAAAGGAGGAAAAAATCTTCCGGAACAATCAAGCGATGTAAAAATACAGAATGCCATTTTTTATTGCATTTTATGATAAATTTATTCGTTCTTTTGTTCCTCCAATTCCTTGTAGAAAGAGCTTTGATGCATTTAAGTGATTGGGGTATTTCACTTCAATTTGTATTTGATAACCCTGATAGAATTTTCTTGGAATGTTCAATAATAAAATTTTTTGAATAAAATGAAATTAAAGCAGCAATGCTGGTTTTTCAGAGATTTCAATTATTCTGTTACAGCTTGTACCTAATATTAGTGTGTTTCGAAGCATCTATATGTTTTCAAATTTCTTAATGCAATTAAATAATGAAATACAGTGCATTTTTAAATTGTAATTTATAATATTTTAGTACTATTAATAGATTTTAGAAGCAACATAAAGTGTCTAGTTAGAAGTGATCTTTGTAAAATACGAAGAAGGAAGAAAAGATTTCCAAGCTCAATACAATTCTGAAATCCATTTTTAATACTGATGTGTATTTCTTTTGCAATATATTTTTACTTTATTTCTTTTTCAATATATTTTTACTTTAGTTATAATTCTTATTGTTTTTTTAAACTTTGAAAACAATTAATTGAAAATATTGAAAAAAGAAATCCGTATTGTCCAAATTTGTCTAATGACTATTATGAAACAAACGTACAATTATAATACATATATAGACAATTATATTCGAAAGTAAATTACTTAAAACAAGGCATACATAATGGTCTTGGTGCCAGTGTAATGTTTTCCATCAGTGTACATATATACACTTCAAGACGCTCTTTTAATTGGTTATAAACGTTCTCTCGACAATGCACGGTTCATTGCTTTATCACAATGCAATAGCAGCACGCCCTGGATTGAAGACGAAACTTTCAATGACAGTGACATTACCAATAATTTGATAGATTATAAAGACGGACAAGAAGAACTGGATTCTTTGAGAGCGGATACAATATATGCTCGGATTCAGCTTTCCAACAAATCGGAAAGCACATTTTCTTAAAATAGATACCCATTCCGAAAAAGTAGGCTATTTCTAAAAGAGCTTCGATAATGCATATCTGGTTATCCTGAATTTCACAAGCAACTTACCAACCAATCGTCGTCAGAAAAACTTATCAAATGAAAAAAAACAACTCAATTGAAATTGTATGTTCATATCACCAAAGCGATTTTGAGAAAAATCATCACATGAAGATGCGTTATTTGTATTACGATGAATAGAAGTGAGTTATGTACGAGCATTTTAAAAATTTCTCCATGTATACTGTGATAAACAATCTGTCGCGTTTATCGTTGTTTCAGGGTTAGAATGAAGATCAGCCATAGGCAATGCAATTCTAAGTATTGTTCTTTCATTTAATTTAACAAGGCATGGTAGGAAATGCAAACTTCTAAGTATAGTGGCAATTAAACGGCAGAAAGGATACCTAATATTTAATTATAATTCAATTAACTCACTCTTGAAACACTTTGGATCTAAATTACACACGATCTAAATTACCTTAATTCCGTTCTCATTTGTTCGACCTCTGGTTGTTATTATTCAATTCTGACTTTATTGACTAAATCATCAATTAACAATCTTGGAATATTCTGCAATTAATCGTCGAGTAATTCTCAGATACTTTACACTAACCACTAAATCTTCACGTACCAAAAAGTTAATGCTTAAATATATAACTTCTTTTGCATAAACCGTGTCTTCTTCCTCGGGAGAAAGTTTTCAATAGAACAGCATTTAAATGAAAGCAATTTACCCCAAGATGATTAATGCAGGTTTACGGATTGACCCGTTACAATTTGATGAGAAATTAATTTTTTTAAAAAAATGTTTCCATGTGGTATTTAATTATTTATTTTGTTTGAAAGTACTTTCTCATAAATTTCTAAAATAAATGACATATTTTTTTTAAGTGGGACTTTTTTCTGTGGCCCCTATCCACCTCTTAAAAAGTTTTTTGTAGTATGTCGACAAAATTATTTGTTATATGTTGGTATTTATGAAATTTTTGATTACTTTTTTGTGTCATTTCTCTTGTGCGAACCATATCTACAACACAAAAATAGGTTTAACTGTATTTGGTTAAATTGAGCTAATGTATAACCAAATGAATCTTAATAGAACATACATGTTTCATTTTCCTTATGAATATTGGAAATTAATTCTTATAAACCAACACATAAACATGATTTCTGAATAGTTCGCATAGCATACAATTAATAGTAACACGTTGCACCTTTCATTAGATGACGACTCAGACATTAATTAAAGGTCAAAATGATGTATCATTGTCTCTTGGAAATCCTTCTTCAGATGAACAGTCAATTAATTCATTTACCGGTGGCATGCTCCCTAGGAATATCTCAAGAAAGACAATCGCAAGCAAGGAATGACACAGTTAAGGAACTTGTTTTGGTACATTATTAATGACGAATTGCGATAGATATAATGAATATCCCAAATGATGTGATAATGACTTATGCGATGGTTGGTACCAGAGGCTAAGAATTACTGGAATATTTACAAATAGAATATAATTTAAATAATTTTCACTTGCACTGAACATTCAGTAATGATTTATGTTTATCGAAATGTATAAGTGACACAATATAATTTAAAACAATCTTTCAGTTACTTAGTTTACCTATTAAAAATAAAGTTTACTTATGAAGAATCAAAATCACTTTTTATGCAAAATCTTTACCGTACGGACAATAGATATTTCAACAAAAAATCATGTAAACATCAGATTGGGTTAAAACACTGCTAGGGTTTACTTTCTGTTAATTAACTTCTGTGCATACGGGACTTGTGAAATCTCATAAAAATCAACCATTTTTCCATATTTTGATTTTTTTCAGATAAAAAGGATTTCAAATATAATTATAATTCTATTTTTTACTTTACTTTCTGGACGAAAACTATTACTGCCTCGGGGATTGACTCATTCATTGCCAACTACGAAATATCTCGTAGTTTGGGTAAAAATGTTAGATTGACTAAATATCTCATACTATATATATATGCATACACATTTTAATTTTTTGAGAGTTGGATTTTTCCAGATTAACTTACCAAGTTGCGATAGGGTGAAGGTTGGTTCCATCAAACCAGTTTAACCCCACTTATCGGTTCTAAGTCCGAGGTAGCACTTGAATATTTTATATTTTTTAATTTTGTTTGAAAAATTTGAATTTTATTTTACATATTCCCCGTTGATATTTTAAAATGGGATTTAGTATTATAAGATTCATATAATTTCAATTTTTTAATTGATTGTGAAATTGTGATTGATTTATATATATATATATATATATATATATATATATATATATATATATATATATATATATATATATATATATATATATATATATATATGAATGTATTTTAAAAATTAAGAAAATATTTTAATTTATTTTGCTGAGTATGATGTTCTTTACATCAAGGATCAACGCAAAGTTCTGGGTTGTTGAGACACACTGAACAAAAATACCAAGACTGCTTATGTTTTTGCTTTGTACGCATTCGACATGTCTTTGTAGGCATTTTTTGTGATCGAAGATGTTCTGAATAATGAAAATCAGTTCTATTTGTACTATAGATGCTGCTTTCCCAGCATTGCTGCTGTCGTCACCAAACAAATGTATAATAACTGATTCCCTAAATGGATGCATCCTTATCTTTTTATTCTCTTGATATTTTTGGTTATTGAATTTTTATGGATTCTTCAAGATTTCAATGCAGTATAGAAGAATTTGTTCTGTATAAAGTAATATTTTTCATGTGATCTGCTCTTTATTACTTATCAGTTCATTTTTTTATTATTTTATACCTCTTTTTAACTACCATCTCCTTATAATTTTTCCCAGCGAGGGTCATTACACATCTGTATTAAAATCACAAACCATAAAATTACACACCTGACTCTCGCCATATGAAATTATGTGGCGAGATTGCAAAAGGAAGCAAAACGAAAAGAAAATCTTTATATATGAAGATTTTCATTGAAAAAAACCACTACGCGAGATAACTGGTAAGTGCCACTCAGCACAGAAAACTTATTTAGTAACACCAAGCTATAAGTTATAGTTTATTTTTTTTAATAAAAATTACTATAAATGCTATTACAATTGTATATCAATAACTTAATATAATTATATTTTGTAAAAATTTATATTTTCTTTAAAATAAAACCTTAACACTCAGGACAAGGTGCTCTAAATTTCCGTGGAAGTCAGTGGGTTAAACAACAAGTTTTGTTTAAATGGTTCATGAATACATGGCAGTGTCAGTGATTCATTAAAAAAAGGCAAAAAAGCGAAACTGAAAGTTGTTGGAAGGGCAGTCTACTTTTAAATCTATCCATCGCCTAAAATGTTAATATCCAATACAATCACACACACCACATTTTTTATATTAAAAGTACGAAATATTTTTTCATATGTATATTTTTTTCCAAATAGAATATAGGAATAGTTTGCCCCAGCTCTTATATCTGGTGTGCTTTATAATATTTTAACAACACGGAGTTCGGTAAATTATCTTCACAATTCTAAAATCTTTTTTTTTTCTATTATGAAAAACAACAACAAATAAATTGATTTTAATTGATATTTTTATACCGGAAAATTCTTTATTAATAGTTACAGATGTTCATTTGTTTACATTTGTGTAGTTTATATATTGCCTGTAACAATAGTATGAGAATTATATTCCAACTATTCCAAAATAACAAATATAAAATGTGAGATTATTTAAATAATGTATATCAGTATTTTAACTACGTAGTTAAAGCATGTTAATAATTCAAAAATAACATATAATAGTTTAACTAATAGCAAAAATGTGAATAATGACACTGATTGTATGCAATTGCACTTTATTTAGAGTAAAAATTGATTATAAGCCGTGATGTAGATCTACTTTCCTGAAAAATGATGAGACCATGATTATAAAATAAAATCCGCAATGACTCTAAACAAAAAGAAAGGTCACTGAAAGGTCTTACACAATGATTCAAGTACGTTATTTTATATTACTTCATGGTTTCCTCTAGAAATAAATGTTATACGTTGATATTACTTTACACAAAAAACGGTGGCAATCTACAATTTTGTAATTTATTTTAATCATGTATGCAAAAGCTTCTAAGAAAATTTGAAATTTCGAATTTTAGCCACTATGAATTATTCAATTGTTTCTAGATTGAACGTTTACTATCTGAATTTTCCAATATTTTTTTTTACTTCTGCTATTAAATGATTTAGTCATCGTTTGTTTGAACATAATGCACAGCAATTATTTTGATTAAAATTAGCATGGATGATTTTTTTTATTTTGCTAGAATTAAAATTACTACTTAATAAATGCAAGATGCTGAAGTTAAAAGTTATTTTTTTGTTATAAGAGGCAATATATACATATTCATATTTCATATGGCTTCTAACGGTCATCATCTTTCTATTTTTTATGTAAATATATTTTAACTTTTCTATTAGATTTGAATTACACACAAAAAAAGAAAATTTGTATTGTAATATAAAAAGTTATAACAATTTTTTTTCTATTTTCCTATAGTTTTTTGAAAAATCTACAAGATGCTTCTAATAAGATTTTAAATAGATGGTTGTGTAAAATACAGACTTTTAGACAACATTGTGGCAAAATTTAATCCTAATTACGTTTGCAAATAATAAAAGAGAGAGAGAGAGATGCAGATGAAAGAATAAATTAGATTAGTCATACTTGTGTATTTTTTGTATGTAAGTTTCATAATATGGAGAAAACAATTCGATCAAAAACATTAAATGTTTTTGTGCATTTAGGACACAAAATAAGAGTTTTTATTTCTCTCATTACAAACAGTATTCATAAATGTTTTACATAGAGTATTTTAAGCACGTGATTATTTTCTCACTATTTGAATATTCTTCTTTAAAAATATTATCCGATACGGTGTTAACTGCGAAATCTTGCAATTTTCAAACGATTCTCTACTTGCATGACATAATATCACAATCATTCGTAAATATTTTAAACATTGATCAATATTCCCTAATTTACTATATATTTTTTAAGAAATGCCAAAATATGCAAATTATTTCTACCTTATCATGAAAGGAAGGTACAGTTTTGCATCATCTTGAAAAAAGATACAATAACTTTTTTAAAAAAATGTGGTAGACAGGATGTTACAAATATACTGACATCCGCAAAATTTCCTAGATATGCTGTCAATCAGCTTAGCTGTCCTCGCAATAAGTCTCTTACTGTCCTCCAACAGTAGAATAAAGCATCAGATAGGCTGACATGCTTCGTGACTTGCCGTCTTGTTAAATATTTATAAAGGGAAAATGCTGAGAGTAAGATGTATATCAAGACAACTGGGAATATACTTCATTGGTATTGTTTCATAAAAATTGAGTTTACAATTTTTTTTATTGGGAAGTGTTGGTAATAAGCTCCTACACGTAAGTTGATTTTACTAAGAAAAATGGAGGACTAATGTACTTTTTAAAAGCCTGTTTTTCTAAATAGTTTACAATTATTTACAATTACGGGGTTGGAGATGTAATTACTGCTAAGTAGAAATCTTGGATAATGGTTAGTTACGCAAATTATTGGTTGTTACACAAAGTACTATACATTTAAGAAATATAAAAGAAAAAGTAGTAACAAGTAGAAGGTCGGTTTAAGCAAATAAGTTCATTCATATTACCTTAATTGTATATTAATGCCTCGCTTTAAAACTACTCAAGGGCTATTGAGAATAAACTCTGTGATTTTCAACCATGGCCAAGTGCCCATAGGACACACGGGCAATCCAGAATTCAAACTCCAACACCAGGCCAATGTAAGGTCTTTCAAAATTGATAAATTTATTCTGCTGATCTACAAGGACTTAGGTAACGTGAATAACATCGGTGACAAAATCCCAAGGATAACCCCTCATCCACCGAGGCAATGTACCTTCAACCCTTCAATAATAGCGAATTAATTTTCAATCCCCTTACATAATGGCAATGAATTAAATGCAATAACAATGCACTTTTACGCAAAAGGTACAGTGCGAACTTTTTTTATAACCCATACAAATTATAAACATAAGAGTTAAATAAATTTTGCATATGTTATGTTTAAGTAATAAGTATTTTAAGCTAATTTTAGTATTAGGGTAAGTATTATGTTACATTTTAGTTAAAGGATAAGTATATTATGTTACTTTTCGTAGTTCAGAAAGTATTTTGTTTTGATTCTTTAAGTAAATTAGTAATATTTTAAAATAATGTTTCATTTTCGACATGCTCGCTCCCTCCACGTAGGATTATAATTAACACATTAAGCTGAACTAAATATTAAAAAAAGTAAAAATGTAAAATGTATACAAATGATTAATCAACATATTAAAATAAAAGAGGAGTTATAAATTTAGTCAGTCATTCAACACTATAAATTTTTTAAAGTTAAATAAATGTACTAGAAACATAAAATATAAGGATAAGCAAACCGTAGCAAATGTATTTACAAACATCATTTTTGTTTAAGTAATATGAACAACTTTGTTAGTGCGAAGTTTCAATGAATACGAAAACAGCTTTGAATTTCTTTCGTGTATGTCTCATCTATTTTTAACAGCAATTTCAGAATGAGTAATTATGATTCTTAAAAAAAAATAGAGAGAATATTAAAAAGTTCAAAATAAGTAAATTGTTATAAGGAAATCATTATACAGAGTGTTTTTTTCCAGGTATAGAAGTTTAAGTTGCCATTACTTTCCAAGATGGTGACCGAATTAACAGCTGTCAAGTGATTTATTCTCAGTTTGGTTTGGCAATTCATCATGAATAGACTCACGCCTGAACAACGCTTTCAAATTGTGCAATTTTATTTCGAAAATAATCGTCGATTTTCATAAGCGAATTTTGTTTAGCGATGAAGCGCACTTCTGGTTGAATAGCTACGTCAACAAACAAAACTGCCGCATTTGGAGTGAAGCTAATCCACAAGTGTATGTCAAAGCAGCGTTACATCCAGAAAAACTGACTGTTTGGTGCGCTTTATCGGCTGGTGGAATCCTTCTTCAAAAACGATGAAGGCCACAACGTTACAGTCAATGGTGATCGGTATAGAGCCATAATTACTAACTTTTTCATTCCTGAATTGAACAATCATGATGTCCAGGAGCTGTGGTTCCAACAATACGGCACAACGTGTCACCAGCTGGTGCCACAATCGATTTATTGAAAGACACGTTTGGTGATCGCCTAATTTAACGTTTTGGACCTGTGAATTGGCCTCCAAGATCTTGTGATTTAACACCGCTAGACTATTTTTTGTGGGGCTATGTAAAGTCATTGGTCTATGCGGATAAGCCACAATCGCTTGACCATTTGGAAGACAACATTCGCCGTGTTATTACCGATATACGGCCACATATGTTGGAAAAAGTCATCGAAAATTGGACGTCCAGATTGGACTACATCCGAGCCAGCCGTGGCAGTCCTACACCAGAAATCACATTGAAAATGTAATGCCACAAGATTATATTTCGAATAAAAAAGTTCATGTCAATCGAATAATACATCGCTGTTTTATTGCAATTTAAAGTTGTATACCTCTCAAAAAATAACCCTTCATAATAAAGTGCATTCACTGCTCTCTTTTAAACAACATATAAAACAAACATATCTCCAAGTAATTTTAAAATAAAAATCAACTAAATATCATAAATTAGGCATTTCAACAAGAACTCATTAATATTTCCTACATAAAATCACTTTTGTTTGCTAATTACATTCTAATCTAAAATTATTTAAAAATCTATACATTGGTTTCAGTTTTTAAGACAATTGCTTCTTTCTAGTGTTATAACAAAAAATGAAATTTAGAAATACTGCTTGAAGGGATAAAAATAACTAAAATGTAACATGGAATTTGATATTAAACGAAAAGTGTACCTGATTACAAAAAAGAAGAACATTTATTTTATGTATATTGAGTTCTATCACATTAAAATAAGATGTTGAATTATTTATATTTATTCTTGTTTTATTACATTTATAATTATTTTCTTGCAAGCGTTTTAAATAAGACATTTAAGAAAGTTATTAGCAGATACATTAGCATTTGCAGAGAAATATTCAAAAACATTTTTATATGTTACTTAAGCGAAATATATTTCTAACTTAATAACAAATACATGATTTAAGAACAAAATGCGAAAAAAATTACATTGAAAAATAACTGAGACACTTTTCGGTAAAACGCACAACTCATTAATAAATTTTAATAATGGTTGCAATTATTGCTTCATATATTAAGACAGTACATATCTTTGAAAGCCTAGATTTTAGTCATATTATTTTGTGAAATATTAATACAGCAATTACATTTATTTTCAATATGCAAAAATTATACATTTGAGCTCTTAAATAAAGATATATTTTAATGCATAAAATATTTGTTACTTAAAAAGATTGCGAATTTCATTGAAGCTGTGCGTAGCTGTTTTTTAAAAAAAAATGCATTTCTTCTTTTGCCAATTTGCTAATAATCTCACTAATTTCTAATTAGATTTTGATGCACTGGCCACATTTCTTTCTTTTTTTAGCATGAGTAAATTTCTGGAAAAAACTGTGTTACACTTTGATATATTTAAAAATATATATACATCAAAACTTTTATTTATTTGTCGAAGAATAAGAGCAGTAGTGCAAGTTGTCCACTTTTTCCCTCGTACATTTTAAGAACTGTGACTTTTTACAGCTGAACAATTTTTTTTAAGCAAGTTTCTCATTCTACACTTAAATGCAGACTTGTTTCTTGAATTTGAATGACGAAGGGATGTGGTTTTCTTTTTGCTTCCAATTCTCTCAATTTTTACATCGCTTCGTATACAGGGATATATACTAGATTAGTTTAACTTACTGGGTGACGCCGTTTGTTTATTTTTCATAATTGTGAACTCATGGCGGATGCGTTTCTGCCGAATCATGATTTTTAATGTTGGTGCTACTAAAAGCTCGCCGATGCATATTAAATGTAAGGGGTATCGAAAAGTAATGTCATTTTTGCGCATGCCAATACTGCTTTACGGTTTATGGGTTCATTGTGTAGTTAAATATCGTGCCAGAGACATTTCAAAGTTAAAGTGACTTGTTTAGTTGTGAAAACCTAAACCTTAAATTTCCTTTCCCCATTTTGAGTGAAATGGCTAGCCAAATAATAGAAGAGATTCATAACCGCCATTGCATGCCTTTTGAGTTCCACAAGGGTAGTAATGCAACAGTTGCTACCAAAAAATTTGAAATGTTTAGATCTTTGTAAATGCCAAAAGTGGTTTTATAAGTTCAGATCCGGTAATTTCGATATTTCCGAGTCACATCAAACAGGAAGACTAGCAACCTTAGACAATGACATTATTAAGGGTGCAAGTGGAAACAAATCCGTGTCAGACAATCGAGGGACTGTCAAATGCTCTTAACCAACATTGGTCGATCATTCAAGAACAATTGCAACATATTGATAAGACAAACAGAGCAGGTGTTAGGGTTCCGCATAACCTGTCTGAAGAAAACAGAGCTAACCGATCTACGACATGCAACTTATTGCTTCAACGGTACAATACAGAACCGTTTTTTGATCTCTTTATCACTGCAGATGAAAAATGGGTCTTGTATTATAATCCAAAATGCAAAAGACAGTGGCTCTCTCCGAATGAACTACCACAAAGGACTGCTAAGCCAGGTTTACATCTAAAAAAGGGAGTTTTTGTGTATTTGGTGGGGTATTCGTTGAATCGTCCATTTTGAAGTGCTTAAACCTGGAGAAACTGTTAATGCAGACCGTTATTGTGAGCAATTAGATCGACTAAACCAATAATTAATTGAAAAATGTCCAGTGATTATCCATAAAGAAGGGTTTATTTTGCAACACGATAATGCAAGACCACAATGCACAAGAAAAACGCTGGAAAAATTAATGAATTGGGTTTGGAGGTGTTGCCTCACCCACCATACTCTCCTGACATTGCGCCACTGTATTTCAATTTATTCCTCCAATGCAACACTTCTTAACAAACAAAGAATTTTGAAATTTGGATGATATGAAAAATGCCATATCCAGATATTTTACTGAAAAACCAATTGATTTTTATCGATCCGGTATTGAAAATTCGCACACTAGATGGCAAAAAGTTGTTGCCTACGAGGGTGATCACATTGATTAAAAAGGAAAACTTGTAAGAAATTTATTTATTCGAATTTACTGTAAAAAAGTGACATAATTTTCCGGCCCCCCTCATAGCTTTAAGCCAAATGTCCGCACGTTAACATACTGCTTGAATACGGAGAGCAGAGTGCCTATCCATTATTTTACGCTGTAGAATAACAGGTAACTGAATTGAACACATCAGAAAGAAAATAGATTGAATTGTAACTCTAATGATATATCGACCGTGTCTCCATTCTCACAAACAAATTTATTGTTACAAATTCTATAAAAAAGTAATCGGAATCCAAAGCTTTTAATTGTACTTAGAAATGTTATTTATGAAATACTTTCCCTGGTAGGCTTTACTTTGACGAAAAATAAATGTTCCTTAAAGAAGATATGCATTAATTACGCATTTCTCCCTCATTTTGTGCTGTTTAATATAGCTAACAAAATTATAATAGGTCATTTAACAAAAGATGCGAGTAAATTTTCGATTTCAATTAGGTTTTATCTGATTTAAATGAAAATTAAAATGCAACATATTTATGTATATTTTTGTATGCATGTACATCAGTCTTCTAAAAAGTATTGAGTTGCGTGTTATTTAAATTGAACTGTCTTTACTATTCGGCTAAACTATAAACATTTCGATCTTTAGTATTGTGCGATTTCTGAATTTTTCATTTGGCATCTCCAAAAATCTCTTTTTAATATGACCGATTATTTTTTTCTTTATGTAAGCTTTTATATTACTATATTTGATATTTGAATAACAGGGTTAATACACACCCACCCCCACACAGAAGGTCTTGTGGTAACGGCTTTAGTTCAAACTTTGTAGGATGGTAGATTTAATTTTCCTGTTTATGAAGATATACGGTTAAAAAGCTACTACTCAATAATTTTTTAGATACTTGCAATTAAAGTTGCAGTCCACACAGTAATTCAGTTCTGTAACAAACAATTACACGTAATGGGTTTAGCGTAGCAGCAACGGATAGGTGTTCTTCGTTGTTAGGAAATGAGTTCGAGTCCATGGAAGGTGAATAACATTTTTTTTTTACTTATGTCTCTTTTTACATATAAAATTCTCATAGTTTGTCAAGCATTTCTGAGCTATGGTCGAAATTTCAAGTCTGTAGTTCCTAGGGAAGTTAGTTTAAAAAATCAATTACAAAATTCCACCCAGAAAAGCAAGAAATCAAGCTAAAAAAATAATGGTAAAAAAGTGGAAAAGTATTTTATTAAACAAAAATCCTTTTTCTTTCAATATGTTTTAAATTAATGGATGGACTTTTTCGGGTATTTTCATATGCGTCTCTTCCATGTTTTCGATTTAAAAACTGGGCTTATAAAAGGGAAATATTGCAATGAATGTAAGTAGATAAGAAATAAACCAGTTTTTAATCTAACATTTAATTCTTGTTAACAGTTTTCAAAAATTAATAAAACATGATAGTGATAAATATATATAAAGTAGGTAATATTTCTACACTATTAAAATTCGCAGGTAAACAAACATATCTATTAATGCATCTATGTATTTATCCATATGCGTCTATCTTTTCTCGAACCGCACCTCGCAAAAACTCGCCAAAGATACCAAAAGATCCGGAATGATCCGAAGAAGCCGTGCTAACCGTTTATATTTCAATAATGCAATTAGTTGAAAATATATTAATTAGAAACACTGAAAACATTCAACTCAATATTCACCTGCATTGCAGTAACGTTATTGTTTTAAAAATGACGTCAGCATTGAAAATCTATTTTCAGCCAAACTGGCCAAACCGGGTTTTCATTGTTACAACAGTACAGACGAATTGTGTTTTTTATCATTTTTAATTAATATCTTTTTAAGTAATTGTAATTTAAGAAATTAAATGGTCAAAAGAGATCCATCGAATCCTTTCCCATCCTTCGGTATCTCCGGCACAATCTTGCGTTTACAGTTTCTTGCGAAGATATCCTTACATAAATAGATACGTTTGCTTACGTCTGAATTGAAGAACACGCATCCAAAAATAAGCAGTCGTTTCAATTGCTAACTGAAAGAATTTTTTAAATTCATTATTTAACAATTTTTTTTTTTTTTAAAATAAAGTTGAATTGTTTTTTTATTATTCATTACAAAATTTAATATTTAATCATAAATTCCTAGATTGTCTATTTTTTGCCAATAAAACTGGATTAGCTTTGTAAATTATTGATCAAAAATGGAAATTTAAAAAAAAATATCCCGGGGAGAAAAAGAGCTTTATACTTGAAAAAGTCCGTGTACAGCACCGGGCAGAACAAAGAGAAAAGAAAAAGATGCAAAAAGCAAACTCTGCAAAGTAAAGTCTGCCTGACAAAAAAAAGAAGTGGAAGAAGGGGATACTATTTCGTGGGTATAACTTTATCCCCTTCCGAGGGGGTAAAGTTATACCCCTACGAAAAGTTATGTGCTATGCCAGCCTAAATAGAAAGTAAACAGATCCGTACGATGAGGTAAGGAGGTGGAAGAAACTTCGAAAAAGATATTTTTAATGCTATTAATATAGAAATCACACATGCACTAGGACGTGCTCACACTGAGAGGGAAAGGGAAACGTTCAAGGTAAAAAGCTACACACTTGAAGAAGCCCGTGCAACGCCAGGCCAAGCAGCTAGTATATATATATATATAGTGTAATAAAATTACATAGTTAAATTAATAAAGTTAATTAAAAATTAAATGTTCTGTTTAGACTAATATTTATTTCTGCTGCATCAATTGTTTATAATTCAATATTCTTTTTTTCTATTTTTGAAGCAATCAAAGCTCTTACAGAAGATATATAACTATTGAAATTTCAAACGGAATACTAAAGGAATTGAGTCTAACGCAATACAAGTTGGAAAAGTAAATACAAGAATGTTCTTCAAATGAGAAATTCTTCCTCTTTTTTATTCGTAATTTTGAATTGTCTTACAATTAAAAGCAAACATTAAACCATTTCAATTGTAGATCTTTTAAATATCTATTAAAAAGAATAAATATACATGTACTGAAAACACATTTTTTTCTTATATTCATTTGTTCTGAATTCTTCAGTGTTTTTTTTTTCAAAATTAATATCAAGAATTCAATTGTGGCAGTCTAAGTAGGAATCTAAAATAAGAAGAATAAATTAGCGACTCATTAAGCAATGAAGCGTGAATACCGAGGTGAATTAAAATATAAAAGTAAGATTTAAAAACAATAAGTAAATAATTAGCTTGCTCTTATCATTAAGCAAATTAAGCATCGTTAAAAGATTAAAGCAATACTAAGAAATGCTTTTGAAACAAGCTTTCAATCTTTTAAAAAAAATTTAAAAAGAATTTAGATTGCATGGTATTTAATTTATATATAACAAACTTGAGAAATGACTTCATTAAGGGGTCACAGGGGTGTTAATCTTCTTTTTTTTCGAATTTTCGAAAAAATATATGTTGTTCCTCATTTTCTTTTGAACATTTTGATACCAACCACGTGATAGTACTACAAAAACTTCGAAAGTTATTCGAAAATTCCAAACAGCAATTTAGTAATAACAATGTTTAAATGGCTACATGCCACACCCACTTATTCTTGATTTCCGCATACGTTTTATTTTCTGTTTTTAAAAAGCCTCATGAAATATTTAAACACTTACTTAATTGAGAAGGAAGCTTGCAACTCAACACATGCTTTTAAAGTGTTTTGATTCTGTTTTTGGTAATCCTAGCACGTTGTTTGCTTATCGAAATTCAAAACAGCGTTGTTTAAAACCGTTTATCAAAACTGAAAACAAAATTCTCTGGATTGAAATGGAAAATACTCATCGTAGACCTTCAGGCAAACGTCCCAAGAAAAGAAGATTTAGAGGGAATCAATTCATGAAGGTATGTTCGCATACACATGTTGCAGAAAGGAAAGACACAAGTAAGTGTGCTTCCAGTAATAAAATCTCAGAATTCAGACTTCATTAAAGTCAAATCTTGTTAAGGTAAGTGAAAACTTCAAAAGGATATCGTATTTTTTTATTTTATTTCAACTTTTCGCTCTATTTTATCAGTATCATGTTGTTTAAAAATGTCATAAACCATTAACAATTAATGAAAAGTCCACTCGTGGTTTATGTTCGAATTTTGAAATACGTTGTAAAAACTGTGGGAGTGTTTGTACTTTTCAAGCTGTGAAAACACTGGGAATAAAAATAATGCTCCAGAAATTAACAGAAGATCTATTTTAGCAATGAGATGCATAGGCCAAGGTTTATAGTCATTAAAAACATTTTGTGCTGTAATGAGTCTTCCTAATCCTGTTGAAAAAAAAAAATCATATGATGTTATTAATAATAAACTTTCACGTGTTATGAAGGAAGTCGTTGAAGAAAGCATGAAAAGGGCAGCTGTTGAAGAAAATTCTTCGTCACCTGATAACCTTTTAACGGTAAGTGGTGATGGTACCTGGAAAACAAGAGGACATTCATCGTTGATTGAGTATGTACTGTAATAGGGGGCTGAAACAGGTAAGGTTTTGGATAGGGAAGTGTTGTCCTCCCTTTTCAAAGGATGCGACAGTTATAAAGGGGTAAAGTTTGGTATCAAGTACAATAAATGGCAAAGAGCGCATAAGCTCATGTAGAAAAAAATTATTCTGGCTCTGCTGGTAAAATGGAGGTTGACGGGATGTTGAGGATTTTAATCGATCAGAAAAGCTTCACAACCTGATATTCGAACTACATAGGAGATGGCGACACAAAAACATTCAATGCCCTTTCTGAAAACAAGCCATACGGCGATGACCATCTTATTCAGAAAATAGAATGTAGCCATGTGCAAAAGAGAATGGGTACAAGACTTAGAAGCTTAAATTAGTATATAGTAAAAAAAGAAAATATCTGATGGTAAAACTATTGGCGGTAAAGGTAGGTTAACTGATAGTTTAATTGATAAACTTGCGCATTACTATGGTAATGCTATTCGATGCAATTCTAGTAGTAAAAAGGAAATGCGGAAAGCCATTTGGGCTGTTTGGGGTCATTCTTGCAGCACTGATGATGAACCGATGCACTGGTTTTGTCCTACAAACCAAATACATGTGTAAGTATAATGCCGCAATTAATAATAATTTACAAAAATTATAAACACAAACCCTCAGTTGCTAAAAAGCTGTTCGAATGGCTTAAGCCTGTATTTGCAGACTTATCTCATCCGGCACTCCTGAAGAAATGTTTAGGAGGTAAGACACAGAATCCTAAATGAAAGTTTTAAATTCATTAATTTGGAAATTTTGTCCTAAGACGATTGGTTCTTAGTCTTCAGATTGCAGAGATTGCTGCAAATCTAGCAACCAGTGTTTTTAATGATGGAAATCAAATACTTATTTTCTATTTTAGAGAAATTTGGCTTGAAAATTAATAGAAAATGTTTTGTGTGTCCCTGGCTGGAACGTGACAATCGTCGAATCTTTACGTCACGACAGAGGTGTCTACAGTCATCTTTGAAGCTCGCAAAGCCAAGAAAAATTAAAAAGAGTAAAGAAATTGAGCTGTTTCAGGAACAGGAAGGTAAAGTGTTACAATCCTGGAGCATTTTAGCGTGTAAGTTTTAAGATTTATTTCTCAAATTCAATTTTAAAAACTTTAAATCCCTTTTTCTCAGTTTGTGTTTTTTCAATTACGCGCATTGCGTTTCAAAAACTATCATACTTTGATGCATAAAACTTTACAGAATTATAAATTCTATCATAATCTTCAAATCCCAGCTATTTATAGTATTATAAATTTTAATTTTTTGAAATATTTCAACAAAAATTGAATTTTATAAACAAAATTTAAAAAAAATGTATTTTTTTTTATTTTTAAAAATATTATTTTTTATTTTATTTATATAAGATAAGCTAGCATGTAATAAGGATATATTTGACTTTATAAATCAACTTATTGCTAGTAATTAGAATGATTATTGCAGAAAATATCATGCGCGTCGTAAAACTTACTATTTGTTTCTTTACAAAACATTTTCTTATTTTTATGTGCTTATTATTTTTAAAAAATTATGATTATATTTTAGATATTTTATACTTTTTGAAACTTTATTCCTTTATAAAAATGTGTGAAAGAATCAAATTATTTCATTTTTAATCTCAAAGAATTATTTGTAGTCGAAAATTGTTTGTATTTGTGCTCGAAACATTTTCAACACCCCTGTGACCCTTAAGCCAATAAAAATAATGTACTTATTTTTGAATAAAATCATTTACTGTTCTTTCAAACAACATTAAATATTTTCTTGGTAACCTTCTAGTGAGATTGTTAATTTCTATTCACTAAAAAAAAAAAAAAAGAGGGATCACGCGTAAATAAGCAGCGAAAAAAAATTACCCAATTGTCATTATCTAATTTTGAAAAGAAACTGATCTGTATATATATATATATATATATATATATAAATTATATATATATTATATATATTATATATATATAATATATATATATATATATATATATATATATATATATATATATTATATATATATATATATTAATGTCAACTTTATGCGGAACTGCTTTCCCTCTCTTGTATTTGGCGGGGAACATAACCAGTTGATACACTTCCGAAGTAAGTCTTACTATCTAAGTTTTGCATCGAATTTAAATGTATAATGTGAATACTAGTAGGCTACAATTTTATAAATATATTTTATTAGCTTAGTGATTTTATTATAATGTTTAAATTCCTCCAAATGTTATTCTTTCCTTTCCTCTTAGTACTTAATATGACAAACTACATGTGAAGGTTGGCTATCCCTAAAACTCGTTTAAACCTCAATCTTGATTCCTAAGGCGCGGAGTTTGATATTGTACTGAACTGGTGTTCAAAAATTAAGGACGAGATGGTTTTTTCAATTTAACTTTGTACAAAAGCTTTCCAAATAAACAGATTTATTACCGTAAGGTCCCCAATACGTAAGGACATGTGTAATATGTAAGCAACACTTACTAAAAGAGAAATCAGAGGGATAAAAAGAAGCTTGATTGAAAAAGTAGCATGGAGCGCAATGCGACTGAAGGCCGAAACATCCCTGTGACGGGTGTCCAGCAAGAAACATCCGGTCTTTAGTAGGGGATATGATCTCCCCTGACTGCTAGGCAGGTTTCACAGCGTCTGTCCATGCTGAGAATGAGAGTGTCAATGAGTTATTGAGGCATTCCTGCCCATTCGTCTTGCAGCGCCAATCGAAGCTCCCGAATCGTTACTGGTGGTAAGGTACGAGCTGCCAAGCGTCTGCCTAGAAAATTCCATAAATGCTCGATGGGATTGAGATCCGAAGATCATGCCGGCCAATCCATACATTCAATATCCTCTCTATCTAAGAGCTGTTCGGCAGCTACTGTGCGATGACATGGTGCATTGTCGTCCATGAAAAGGAACTGCAGACTCATAGTGCCTCTAAAAAGACGCACATATGGAAGAAGAATCTCGTTACAATAACGGGTCCCGTTGACTGAAACTGCGTCGAAGATGTGAAGGTCTGTACGACTACCAAGCATAATGCCTCCCCAAACGAGAACACCGCGACCTCCATACCTGTCCCTTTCAATGATGTTCGAGGGATGATTGCGGCTTTCCCGCTCTCTCCAGATGAGTATGCGATGAGAATCGCTACTCAAACTAAATCTGCTCTCATCTGTAAAGAGTACTCGTCCCCATTCATTGTCTCTCCAATTCCAGTGTTCCCGGCACCACAGAGAACGCTTTCTCCGATGGGCAGGAGTTAAAGGTACACACCGTAAAGGCGTCGTGCAAATAGACCACCACCGTACAGTTTTCTGGCCACGGTAAAACGCGATATCGGTCCTCCAGTCGCCTGTGTCGTGTGTCTAGCGATTTCTCCCGCTGTCTGCCGCCTGTTTCTTCTGGCCTGTAAGACAATGTACCGGTCATCTGCGGGTGTGGTTCCTCGTGGACGACCACTACTGAACCCCCGGATAGCTGTTCCTGTAGTTTGAAATTGTCTCCAAAGTCGTGAAACGATGCTGTGAGCAATTCAGAACTCACACTTGTCACACTGCGGCCTTCCTCCAACTTCCCAATGATTCGACCTCGAGTAAAAGCATCCAGATGTCGTCTAACAGATTGATTATTCGCCATTTCTCGCTTAAGCAGCAACTCGGTGTGATTTTAACTGCTATACGGCGTGCAATCTCTTTGCCAGAAATACTGATCTTACACCGACAACTTGCTTTATACTACTCAGACACTCCCTCATTACGTCTACCTGCATATCTGCGCATGTGCTACCGTACTTCACCTTTTTTAATCTCCTGATTGGTCTTCTGTCCGCTTTGCCTCTTCGTTCAGCTGATATGCTAATTTTTCGACTTCGTCCTTAATTTTTGCACAGCAGTGCATTGTGCCTATTTCTTCCTATTTAGTATAGTTATCTTAGGTTTTATCTATCCGTGTATTTTTATGCTTTGGATTATGTATATATATATATATATATATATATATATATATATATATATATATATATATATATATATATATATATATATTTATATATATACATATATATACATATATGTGTGTGTGTGTGTGTGTGCATGTCAAGCCCCAGGTCCTGCTGGTAAAAGGAGGAGGGAATCATCTGTATAATAACGTCTTTATTTTGCTTCAATCACATAAAATCCAACATGGCGTCCCTTTGGAACGAATTAGAGTAGAACAAGAGACAACAATTCAGCGAGGAGTCACCAGCTAAGCCTTTTAGAGTATGCGTTCTCCTTTATCAGCACTCCTTCCACCTTTAAATAGGCTTATTTACCCACAAATCCTTAAGTGATGGTAAAGTATATATATATATATATAGTATATATATATATATATATATATATATATATATATATCTTGTTCAAATTTTCAATCTTGAATAAAATATTTTCTATTCATTCTTTGAAGTTCAAATACATTTTCTAAAACTTGTAGTGCATGACTCTTGATGTTAATACATTATTTCAGATATTAAGTAATAAATTAAATTAAAAAGTGAATAAATGTTTAATAACAAAAATAATAGTTCAACAGCATATGTAGAAAGGAAAATCATTCGTTATGTCCCTCTAGCGCGTTAAGCTTTTAATGGAAAGGCCGTGGTTTCGAATCCCACCTGGGATGGCCTAATTTCTGAGAATGTGATTTAATTTTTACTGTACTATTTTATTAGAAAAAATAAATTTAATTAATGAATAAATAGTAACAAGCTTAAAATATATTCAAACACCATATATAGAAAGGAAATTGGAAAATCGCTTTCTATTTTCTCATTTAATATTGTTACTCTGTCATATGTATGTACATATTTATATTAATTGTAACTATTAATAAAAAGTAACTCTAATGAATTCTTCTTTGTTGACCTAAGTAGGAATTTACTTATTTTTTATAATGCTTGTTTGTATGTTATAGTGTGTTTGTGCGTTTATTTTAAACAATGAACCGATAAAAAATTCTTCAGATGTAATATAGTCAAGATATGGTCGATGTATATATCCATATATTCCATTTTAGATACACTGCAGACGTATTCAATCTACTAAAAATAGTGTTTTCTTGATATGTATCTCACTTTAATTACATTGAGGTAAGTGATGCATATCAATATTTTTTGAAAATGTTAGTGACTGCATATAAGTGCCTTTGTACAACTTCTTATACTCTAATATGCAGTGTCTTTACTTTAAAACCATTTAGATTACATTCCATTTCTGAAATACGAGGCAAAATAAATGAAAGCCTTTGAAATATACATGTTACAAATGCAGCTACCAATTCGTGAAAATTGATTTCTTTTCACGGAAATCTCTGTTTTCCTCAAGAAGTAAATGTGTTTTTCCCGATTCCAAATGTCCCCTAATGGAAAGAGGAGTTGAGTGTTTATCCATTTGTTCTAGTTCATAGTTCTATTTTAAAAACATATGCATGTGTAATTTTAAATTTATGTGAAGGAACTGAGTTTTTTTCTTTGTGTTTCTTTCATTGAGAGGAAATAAGCGAGCAGTTCGCTTTGGCAGTTATGCTGAAAGTAAAAGTAAAGTTTGACTTATGCACATTGATGATTCTTCTTTTAAGGAAAGAATATACTCATTTGTTTTTCTTTACACCTTGAGCGTTTCTTCAGTAAAATAATCCGAATTTATTACTTTTGAAAACTGAAACTGTAAATAGCTTGTTTCTTCCCTGTAAATGCTTCGGAGAGGCAGTTCATTTTAAAAAATTTTTTTTAGTAAGAGGCAAATACCTTATGAAAAAGCGAATAATACAGCCAAACTTTTTATTTTAGATAATTTAATTTTGAAACAGCTTTTATGGACAACGCGTCAAAGTCATGAGAATAAAGAGAGAAGTAAAAGTTTTACTTAAAACGATTGTGATTAAATCTGTTTTGCTATTCGAAAGTGTCTCTTAAATAACATGATATATAAAATTTATATGCAATACAAAATTTGTGAAGAAAAAACTTTAAATTATAATTTTAAACTTAATTGCAGGTTAAATGAGTAACAGCATGTTCTAATTTAATACAGGTCCATATTAAAAAAAAGGATCAATTTTATTTATTTAGAATATAAAAATTTAGGGAAAGGGTATATATACAAGAAAGGCAAATCGAAAGTAACCACAGAAACGCTGAAAAAATAAACCAGGACTGATGGTAAATAAATTATTTATATATCAAAAGTCCAACTCTCCACTATTTTTCAACCTAGTCTCCCCCCCCCATTATTCAAGGCAATTCCTTCTGTATAAAAAGTGGCCGCCTATCATTTAAATCAATGTGTTACAGTGTTTTTAAGTTATTCATCGTCAAAGAAATGCTGTCTTCGAACCACATCTTCAAGGTAATCAGAAGGAGACAAGTCCGGGCTGTTGGGAGGATGTGGAAACACATCTCATTTGAATTTACTCAAAACCTCTCGTGCTCTTACAGCAGTGTGAGGGCGCGGGTTATCATGCAGAAGCTTAACCCCAGAAGTCAGTTGACAACGACTTAAGTTCAGGATGGCTCTTTTTAGTTAATTCAACGTGTTACGAAAAGCAAGATTCATTTAGCATCCCAAAACATGATAACCATCAGCATCCTCGCTTACAAAGTTTGACCTGTTTTCCTCAGCCGGATTGGTGAACTGGTATGAATCCAAGGCCTAGACAGTTTTTTTTGTCTCCACATTGACATGCGCAACCCAAGTTTCATCACCAGTCACTATTCTGTTCAAGAAGTCCTCCCCATCCGTGTGGTACCGAGGAAGAAATTATAAGGCAGTGCCCATTCGACTGGTTTTGTGAATTTCCATGAGCATTTTTGGTACCCATTGAGCACAGAAATTCCGGTAGCCTAATATTCCTGTAAATGGCTCATACAAAACTGCCCGAGAAATATTTAGAAAGCGTTCTGAAAGTTAGGAGATTGTGAAATTACGGAGAAAACCAATTATATTCATCGATTCCATTGATGAGTTTAGGACTCACTACAGGCTGCCTTCCAATCAGGGAATCCTAATGGATCTTTATTCTTCTGTCCTTGAAAATAAATATCCCCGTTTACGCAATACACCTTCATTCATAATGTTTGGCCCGTATACGGCCCACAGTTTACGATGGATATGCGTTGTTGACAGTTTCTTAGCCCAAAGAAATCTTATCACTCCTGATAACTCACATTACGCGGGATTTTCAATAGCGGCACATATTTTGTCACGCTATAACAAGCAAATTCTTGGGCTCACTCGCTGACTGGATGCTTACTGAATCAAATATTGCTTGTGGTTTGATTATATATAAATATAAAGGAAAAAAATATAATTCAAACATTATTTATTTTTATTAGACTTAGTATTATTCCATTCGAACTATAAAATTTACGATTTCAATACAATTAGAATTTTTATTGCTCCATTAGAATTAGAATTTATAATTCATAATAAAGGTTTTGAAAAAATGGAAATATTTTATTATCTTGAGTGATATTTTTAATCTTAATGCAATTTTTAATACACTCTGTCGCAAAAAAATATATGCACCCAGAAGAAATTGAGCTACATTCACGAAATTTGGTATGCATGTAGTGTATATGAAAATAAACAAATGATTAAAAATTCAGAACAAAATATCATTTTATTAAGCGGTTACAGCTTGCAAAAGGTTAAAAATCATTAAGTAGTAAAGCCACCTCTGGCAGCTATAGCCGAAATTCGGCGTGGCATCGATTCAATTAGATCACTTATGACCCCCTGTGGAAGATCCTGCCATAGTCTTTGCATCTGCGCAGTTAATTCTCCTGTATCTTAGTTGCCTTCCCAGCGCGTCGCAGACATGCTCTATCGGCGAAAGATCTGGTGACCTGGCAGGCCATGGTAGGACGTCATATCCTTGAAGACATTGTTGGGAGAGTCGCGCAGTATGTGGACGAGCATTATTCTGTTGATAAATGGCACCTGGGCGACTTGATAGCATGGGTAGCACAATCGGCGTTATAATATCGTCCACGTATCTGCGAGCTGTCAAAGTGCCTTGAAGGACCACTAAAGATGATCGTTGTCCCAAGAAATTGCTCCCAACACTGTCACACCTTGTGAAATTGCTGTATGCCGCTCGACAATAAATGCCGGATCGGACCGCTGGCCGGTGCGCCTCCAGACACGTGTGCGGTGGTCATCAGCACTGAGACTGAATCGGGATTCATCACTGAAGATATCTCCAGTCTGTCACACTCCAAGTTGCCCGAGGTCGGCAAAAATCCAGTCGACACTGCCTATGATGTGGGGTCAGTGGTAAGCGTCTTAGCGGACGTTTCAAGCCAACTTCGGTCAGTCGTCTCCTTATGGTTTCTCTTGATGGCACTGGATGTCTGGAAGGAGGTAAGTGGCGTTGAATCGATGCTAGCGACGTTGTTGGTGCCGAAGTGGCCACTCTTCTGATTGCACGATCCTCGCGATCATTTGTGTTCCTGGGACGTCCTGACCCTCCGCGACGGTACACTCTACCCTCTGTGATCCACTGTTGCCAACACCGAGCAACTATCATATCCGACCGAGGTGGCGGCCGATACGTATTCGACCAACCTGCTTCTCTATTATACGGCCCCTATCAAAGTCCGTCATCTGCTCGTACTGCCGCCGGTTACGTCTTAGAGGCATCCTAAGTCTCAATATCGTCTATCAAAATCGTTTGGATTACGGCGCTCGTACTCATGCTTTTAAACTCTCCCAGTTGCGCAACTAATATGCGCATAGCACATAGCCTTGTCTCATTGGCTTCGAAATTTTAATCATTTGCATATCTCTTACCAGACTACATTCTTGCCGAGTTTCGTGATTTGATTTCTTCTTTGATATTTTTACAAGCTTTTTTTTTCTGTTTTATGCATTCGTATCCTGCAAGTCTAAGCTTACAAACTTCCTCAATGTGTTTTATCCTTCCGAGAATATAAGGGCAACTCGGTTAAAAGAATTTGAAATATTTTATCAAAATGTAAATTAATTGAAATCACGTATCCTTATAAATTTGAACTTTCTGTGGCATATACAATCCATAACTTTTCGGCGTTTTTATATACAATTACACCGTTAAGCAGAACACATTCTTCAGGAAGATGTTAAGCATTTAATGAATAGAGCTTACTTTTATTTTTGTGTGGTAATACTTCCTTAATTTGCAATAATTAATAAAGTATGTATAATTTAATGCATCATTTTACACTTGAAAGCCGCAAAAATCGAAGCTCTTTCTTACAAATACATGAATTTTTTAGGCAAAATTAAGCTACCTTAAAGCGATCGCATATTTATTATTGGAGCGTAGTGATATTGTTTTCGGAAAACACAATACGTCACTACATCTTTGTGAGAAGAAAACTTGTATGGTAAAAAAAAAGTCATATCAATTTCCAAATATCGAATCGTGTTATTGGAATCCTTTTTCCACACAAAGTAACGATTTTATAAACCTTAATCATTTTTAGATACTTACTCTGACGTTAACACTAAACATTCATGAAGCCCGCTTAAAATACTAAGAAAAATTTTTGTAGATAAATGAATTACCTTCGGTTGGCGATTGGTTGAAAGTTAAAATAATTCGTTGAAGCAGTGAGATATGTCTGCATAATAATTTGAAACGAATGAATGTCAACTGTTAAGAATACGAAAAGGGGAAAAAAGGCATCTAAGGCATAACCTGCTAGAGGTACTTCAGCTTGCAATCCTTAATTTTTTTTCTGAATTTCCTCAGAAATTTAACTTAGAAGTCAATTCATTTCAATAAAATAAGGGAAATGAAGAATACTTATTCCAGATTTATTACTTTTCTATTTTTGTAGAGGAAAAAGTACATTTTTTTAAAAAAAGTTAAGAAATACCATTAATTATTTTAAATATGTACTTTGATATTTTACACTAACAATGATTATTTTGAATTAAAGATTTTAATTTCCCCTGCTTCTCCAACCAAGACAAACAGCAACGAGAAACGATTGGTTATCAAAGCTCAATCGAGCGAAAGATGTCTCTCAAGGTTGTGGTGTAATACAGCGACGCACAAAATAATTTTTCAAGGGAAGGGTCGAAAAAAACTCTGGTATCATGTTTCAATACGTCGTCCAATATTTCCTTTTAAATTTTATCTATTTCCGTGGAAAAAAACAGTACAACATTAATTGTTGAATGAATAATTATCATTAATTAAAATTAATCATTAATAATAAATACCGAATTAAATTTTACATCCCCCTCCATTGTGTGCGTTTTTGGTGTAATGCAATCATACCCGTGCGGTAGAAATAGGGTTTCTGATTTTCCGCGCTGGCTAACATGTTTAACATGTTTTCAAAAAATTTGAAAACATGTTCTTTTTTTTAACTGATATCAATAATAATTATAAAAAATAAGGATACATTCAAAATCCAAAATTCATACTCATTAATATGTATGCTGCTAAGCATTTAAACGATGTAATATGTTTTAATTATTCTTTTTTAAAGTGTGATTTGAGAAATTATCAATCTACGGTTTTATTATTCAGCCTAGTTCTTAGCTTTACTATGAATAACCCTATGCAAAAAAAGTTTTCTCAGCTTCTGCTGATATCTGAGGAAATTTTAGCACCTCAACCAATTTCATATTTCAGGACAGATTTTCAATTAAAGAGTGTTTTTTTCCAGGTATAGAAGTTTAAATTGGCATTACTTTCCAAGATGGCGACCGATTTAACAGATGTCAAGTGATTTATTCTCAGATTGGTTTGGCAATTCATCAAAACGATCATCAAGCAAGGCGTAGATTCGTCGAATGGGCCCAAAACGAGATGGCCGTTGTTCCCGATTTTCATAAGCGAAATTTGTTTAGCGATGAAGCGCCCTTCTGGTTGAATGGCTACGTCAACAAACAAAACTGCCGCATTTGGAGTGAAGCTAATCCACAAGTGTATGTCGAAGCAGCGTTACATCCAGAAAAACTGACTGTTTGGTGCGCTTTATCGGCTGGTGGAATCCTTCTTCAAAAACGATGAAGGCCACAACGTTACAGTCAATGGTGATCGGTATAGAGCCATAATTACTAACTTTTTCATTCCTGAATTGAACAATCATGATGTCCAGGAGCTGTGGTTCCAACAAGACGGCACAACGTGTCACCAGCTGGTGCCACAATCGATTTATTGAAAGACACGTTTGGTGACCGCCTAATTTAACGTTTTGACCTGTGAATTGGCCTCCAAGATCTTGTGATTTAACACCGCTAGACTATTTTTGTGGGGCTATGTAAAGTCATTGGTCTATGCGGATAAGCCACAAATCGCTTGACCATTTGGAAGACAACATTCGCCGTGTTATCGCGGATATACGGCCACATATGTTGGAAAAAGTCATCGAAAATTGGACATCCAGATTGGACTACATCCGAGC
This sequence comes from Trichonephila clavipes, assembly GCA_019973935.1. Lineage (NCBI taxonomy): Eukaryota > Metazoa > Arthropoda > Arachnida > Araneae > Nephilidae > Trichonephila > Trichonephila clavipes. The sequence goes on from BMAU01001821.1 coordinate 210,468, forward strand.
CAGCCGTGGCAGTCCTACACCAGAAATCACATTGAAAATGTAATGCCACAAGATTATATTTCGAATAAAAAATAATTCATGTCAATCGAATAATACATCGTTGTTTTATTGCAATTTAAAGTTCTATACCTCTAAAAAAACACCCTGTACTTGTTAATTAATCCCGAATCAGTTACATATCTAAAGTTGCTGCCAAGAAATAAATATTAATATTTTTACTACAAATACTTCAAAAATTTTTTGCTGCTGGAGTAACGACCACCTACGTTAAAATTATGAATATCTTGTATTTAAAAGATCTTGCGCAACTTATTTCATGTTTATGAAAGTGCTATATTTCTGTTACATTAAAACAACTAGATTTTAATGTAAGAATCTCGCATAAAAGTTTTTTTAAAAACAAAAGTGTGCGTGTATTTATGTAAGCACGTAAGAAATTATACTTCTTTGGCGTAACAAGATTTAAATATTTCTACCATTCTTGAGCAGAGCAAGCTGGGCCAAAAACGAAAGGCGGTCACGAGCAGAGTTGAACGATACTAACCTTCAGTCAATCGAACCAGCCAAACCCGAGATAATCACGATTTAAATCAATTTAAACACCCCGCAACAGGGACAATAGGACCGACAACATGGGGGGTCAGCAGATAGTACCTGGAGATGAGTTGAACCGAGAATCTGACCCCTGAGTCTTCACATTGAATGTCTCGGTAGGAAGAATTGTTCCTGAAAAAATAAGACATCTGCCTAATATGGTCATTTTAAAATAATTAAAACAGTTAAATAAAATAGATGCAGGGCACTGAGCCCCTTGAAACTCAGCCTGGTAGTGAGGAAACTCAAAATGAATCCATTAAATCCGGTCCAGAGTCTGTAGTTGCAAATGGGGTGGTACTAGCTTGGGAAAAGGAAACGAAACTAACTCCCCACGGGGTTACAACTGTGACGTAAATGGTCACATGCATCCGAGTGATATACAGAGTAGTAGATGATCCCAAAGTTCCATCCTTCTACCTCTGTAATATCGTTACGCCATCAAAAGATCAAAACCTATTGGAATAACATGGAGATTCAACTTTTAGTCATAACGCCCCCCTTTCTCTAAGCCCACTGTCTACACACGAATTATAGCAGATGAAACAGCTAAACGAGGAGAACATATGGTCCGAATGTCATTAACGAATCTCAAAAATCCTCGGAGCTATGCGGGATTTTAAAAAAAAAAGTTGCAATATTTGCGACCCAATAATCAATCATAATTTTCATCACGCCCCTCCCCCGTACAATAACAATGTACTGAATTCAATAATACTACACTTTGACGTTAAGACTACAATACGACTTTAACCTCTTAACCCCCCCGTGTAGATAAACGTCTAGCTAAGACAAAGCGTTTAATTCTGTAGACATATTTATATTTGTCTGAACGAAGTGCGATCTTTTCTGTGCCATGATATCCGTAAATTTTTTTCCGAAGATTTTGGAATGCAATAAAATACCTTGACAATGTTTGCGAAGGATTTACTTATTCCAGACAATCTTTTTGCTTCTTTATTCCTCCCCCCTCCCCCAATACATCACGCACGCGTGCCTACGTTGAAAACGGTTGGCATTTGGAAGCGAATCGCGAAACTTTTGATCGGCTGTCAAGGTTTAGTTATAAACCGAACAAAAATTGTGAAGATAAGTGTTAATTTATGTTTTAAATTTTATTATATATATATATTTTATATATATATATATATATATATATATATATATATATATATATATATATATATATAGACCATGGTTCAAAAACGTGGTCCGTCGCCAAAAGCCCTCGTGTAGCTGAACAGTGCGACGTTAATATTAACTCAACTCAACTCAACTCATATATATATATATATATATATATATATATATATATATATATGACAAGCCTTCGGGTCCTTAGTAATTAATAAACTTGTTTTTAACTTAGTATTGTTAAATGAATTATAAAATACATTGTGTAGAACTGGTATATTTATAAGTGTAATATATCAGTGCAAATGTCCATGTTATTTTTTATTATGTCAGAATGTATTTTGTTTGTTTACCTTCAGTAAGTTAATAAATTTGTTTAATAACCTTTTGTTCTCGACTTTTCAATATGTTCGCGCCCCCTTGTAGAGTTGTCACAGCCCCAAGGGGGGCGCGCACCACAGTTTGAGAAACGCTGGCCTATGAAATGATATTCCTTCGAAAACTAATTACTTTTAGTTAGCGAAGAGATTTTCCATTGATGGACAGAAATTGATCCGACACAAATAGGACTCTTTCCTGCGAAAAGCTGCAAAAATTTATCCCCAACTGTACGTGTCTGTGTTGCTGTGTTTCGCATATTTCACTCTCACTCCATTGTTGGCTAACATTTGTCCCTTCCAAGGATCTCATGACAAACAATCGCCAAATTGAAGCCTTGCTTTTAGCTAAAATTTATATCGGTGTTCAAAATCTACAGTCCAGTCAAAACTGGCTACCTCAGATTATTTCAATCCAGTGTCGTGACCGGGAATACAAAACGTATAGAAATCTTATGATTTCCTGGGAAAGCAACCCTAGGAAGGACGCTGTGTCAAATTTAAGTCAGAAGCAATTTGAAAGATATGTGGTGCTGAAGCAAAGAGACGGTATCATCGGTGTGATTGTTTTTGGTGTCTTTTTAAGGTTAATACCAGAATTTCCTTAAAAAAATGTGAATTAATATGTATCACTTGAATCTAGATGTTTATTTTTATGCAATATGCTTAGTAGTAGGTCTATTATATATTGTTGTTAATTTTGAAGTAAAAAATAAATATTTGTCATTTTTGTAATTTTTACTTTTTAAAAGTAAAAAAATAAAGTTTATTAACGAAATACTTGTATTGCTAGTTTTAGAAAAAAATGTGTTTTCCTTGGCTTTTTGCACTCACAAAAAATATGTTGTACAGGTTTTATAGGATATACAGCTTTTAATTTGTTTCTCATTTCATATATCCCTGACTTAAAAATTTTAAAAATAAATTCAAGATATTTGTATATTAAATAATTATCAAATATTAATCCAAAATTTAAATCACAAAAACAATTAAATGTTTTTCTTTTTTCCAAACTTCAAGCGTGTGTGGAGGGAATAAGTCTACGCTTAGTAAATTTTATTCGATTTTACGGAAATATTTCATGCATTATTACGGAAATATTTTATACTTTATTGCATTTTATTAAGCTTTAATGAAAATACATCATATATTGTAACGTCGTGTATAGCTAGTTTAAAAATGTTACAGCCTAATATAAAATAAAAGCCTTGTTTATTTGCTAAACAATTTGTTGCTGAAGCAATAGAATTCAGTTCATATGCCAAGCCGATGCAGTCAGTCTATATTCTTTTCTCAACGCCATCCGCGTTCATCATCTTTCCACTCCAAACTCGGACTAAGCCCATTTCTTTCCCGCTCTCTTCCCGTCCGTTCCAACTAGGGCTCTCCTCTCATGCCTTCTCCATCCAGGGCAGGGCTTTTCCCTTTTCTCCTTCCAAGGCCTGGCTCCTCTCTCTCTCTCTCTCTCGCCTTTTTTTCTTTCTCTCTCGTCTCATTTTCCGTCTCCTCCAAAAAGAACCCTTTTAAACACCAGGAGTGTGTTCACAACACGCCCCTCGTACCTTCTTATTCGCAGGTCACAAAAGTCTCTTGGCCTCCCTAGTCTCCTCCCTCTGTTCTCTAAGCTATTCTGGTCTCTTCTCTGCTAAAAATATCATTTTAAACACCAGGGGTGGGTCCACAACATACCCCTCGTCACTTATCATTGGCAGGCCACAAAACTTTGCCCACGGCCTCATTAGAGTCCTATTCGTACGGAACTCACAATCACACTCTCTGTCCCGTCTGGAATGTACTCACGCCATATTTCTCGTTCGACATCTGGACATTTTGTTCATCGCACTGTCTTTGTTCCTTAGAGCCATTCTCTAATCATCTGCCTTGGTGACAGTGTTCTCCGTTAGATATAGGCTTCGTCTATTATCAATGGGTGCAGGAACTCCTATGTCCATTATGACTTCCAGTCAGAGTGTCGTCACGGATCCGACTACAAACAATAAACAATGACCCTTAGCCACGTGCACTGGTCATTTTACAGCTGGTGGATCTTAAAAATTCAGGGACAATCGATGGGTGTGAGTTCACAACAATCGAAGACGTCGTACTTGTCCCTCAACAGCTGGTGCAACCATAAAACTTATCGTGAATTGAAAGATGGGGATTCACATCAATCGACAATGTCACAACTCCTTCCCCCTGAAAAGGTCCATTTCACTGGACTTATCTGGCCTCAGTTTGGTTCAGTTCGTATCATTTCACACCAAAGGTTTGTCTTATCAATGAGACCGATCAGGACAGCATTCCAAGTAACATATACAATCACAATTAAAACAACCAAATAAATCCAAAAAATTCTTTAAGACGTACACTTTACAATAAAAACTTAAATTCCGAATCTTGGATTATTTTTTTTCCATTTTTTAAGTTACCTCACACTTTAAAATTTAGGGTTTTAAAGAAATTAAATCAAAATATAATCCATGAAATCGCTCATTCAATTGTGTTAAACATCTGTGAGTGTACACGGTACTAAGCGACACAAAAGATTTACCATTACACATAATTTCCTTCCACCTTACACACACACCAACACTCATACTCATACAAATATTAATCCACACCTAGCACAAATCCTAAGAATTACTCATTCCCATCTATTTATTCCAACGGTGTTTCCAACGATATTAAATAAACAAAATAAACACCTATAAATTCTAAGCTTTGCAAACAATATTAACTTTTTTTTTAGATTAAGCAGTTTAAACTAAGAGTTCTTAAATCTAATTAAATCATGGCTATCAGTAAGCATTCTCACAACCATTATAACAAGTTATTCACAATTCAGGGGATTGTCTTACATTCCTTTAGTTATTGAGGAAACACTTTAATAGGGAATATAATTAATATACCTCGTTAGCTCATGAAATTATTTTACTATATCTACATTATGTACACGGAACAAACTTGATCATTACTCTAATTTAGCTTTGGTGGGTCCGACTTCCGACCCAACCCTACTCAACCATCTTAATATAAAGTCAGTTTGTTGATCCACGATGTCACGTTGCTCTTTCCTACAAAACTTTCCCTTTTTAACAAAAGTTAAATCTCTGGTCGCGTCACCTGGTTCAAATTTCTATACTTAATACATTTAATACGATGGTACGGGTATCGGCTCACTCTTCCTAACCAAACAACGGGCAGAGTACGGTTTGACTGCCTCATCCCATTTACACCTAAATCTAAAAGATACTCTGTATCCTCTCGTAGTGAATTAATTAACATCTGGAATGAACAACAAGTTTTGATTCTAAATGGCTTTCCCGTAATTAAATGAATATCCTTCTGCCTTAAAACAATTGTCCCAGGATCTGGTAGAAACCTTTCTTTCTTTTTAGCGTTAATCATTCTTAAGTAGCTACTTCGATCAGGCGGTAATTTAAAATACAATTGACTTTTCCTTAAATTACCTTGAAAACCAATATCCATAAATAGCTTTACCGAATAGAGAATTTCGGAATCTATTCCTTCTGAGCTATTCTCCATAACCAAATTTGCCAATTCTGCTTTCAACGGTACAATTTTATTAAATTAAGACAATAAATGGTACTTCGATCTCTTTTTCCGGGTAAATATATCTCGAAATTAAATTCTGAACCAATATTAGACCTATTATCCGTCTCTAAACTATCCTTATAAATCTCCCTTGGTTCTGAGAGAGGCAATTGCAGGGCTAACCCGTCTTCCAAGCCTTTCCGCACATCTGCTTTACACATGTTTTCTTTCCCCCCTTTTAACTGCCCTGATATCTTAGCTATTGTATGATTTCGAAAACTTTCCCGATTCATTGTTAACTGCTTTTCCCAACCCATTAACGTCCCAATGGTATACTTTTCCTCGCAGATATTCTCACGAATCAATCCTTCAGGGTTCGCCACTCCCTTATCTCCTTTCAATTCAAAAGAGCCATCTCCAATGTTATCCGGATTTATTACCTGATGTGCACCCATCGCCACAACTTTGACACTTTCTTTACATAACCTAGCCTTCACATTCACTTCACAATCACTACTGCTATATACGTTGAATTATTTCCCTTTCTCAATCTTAGACCTGATATTTTTTTCTGTTCCTCTCATTCTTACTTCAGACCGGGGGGAAACGTTCGCCCATCTCACTGGGGTTGTCACAATTCTCATTTTCAAAATCACAAGACGTTGCGTTCTCCACGCTTTTATTAACTACCGGGTTAATTAAATGCCTACACTTATTAACCGGTTCACTAACTTCTACGGTACGATTTTCTGACAAAATACAAACATTTGCGAGATTGTTAATCCTATTACATGCCTTCAATTCATTTTCATTTAACTTATTACTGAGTTGAGCTCTCAGTCTTTTTAACTCAAATTTCCTAGCTAGTCTACGTTCCTCGAATTTCTTAATTTCCTGTTTTTCACGTTCTTCCCGTTTTTCGTCCAAAATACCCTCCAACAAACATTTAACTGACTCTTCGTCATAGTATTTACTTTGACAAGTTCTCCTCTTAAATTCTATCTTGGGTAAAGTAATATCAACTTCTACCCTTAATTCCTCCGCAACTTCTAACAATACGTCTTTTCCTTCTCTTAACAGAAAAGCCATGATGCACTAATACACACAAAATCAAATCTAAACTTAATCGTTACAAAAATATTCAAAGACTCAAGGCAACCTAACAAAACACTAGAACTAGACTTAACTATATTTTACCCATATGCGCAAATCTAACCAACACAAATAGCTATACAACAGTGCACTCCAACTCAACAAGTATAACTACCTTATACTAAAAATTTCACAAATCTTTAACCACAACAATACCCTACACAATACTGTGCCAATAAGACAAATATAACTACTGTATACTAAATTTCACAAATCTAAAACCACAACAATACCCTACACAATACTGTGCCAACAAAACAAGTATAACTACTGTATACTAAATTTCACAAATCTAAAACCACAACACTAATATTGCACATTTATACACTTCATACAAAACTTAAAATCTTTCTAGTCTCTTATTGTTTACTAACTTTACCTAGTCTTTATATCCCTTATTTAAAACATTTTACATACAAAATCAATACTCAGTTGCTGCCCCGAAAATAATCTCAATGAAAAGACTCACCTTCAAATTTGTAGAGGATACACAGGAACACTCAGGAATTCTGGCACTTGACACTTAGAAATCTGGGAAAACGGCACTCCTAACGCAGGCAGGAACGGGAGACCCTTGAATCCTATACTTCTCACAGCTGAAAACACCAGGAAAACATCTCATAGCAAGCAATTCCAAAATACAGGCGAGCACATTTCATCACTAACAGGAACGGGATACCCTTGTATCCAGCACTTCTCACAGCTGGGAACTCCAGGAATTACCCGTCATTCAACTCGTATAATCACAATCGCACACGGCTGGAATTTTTTTCTCTTCACTTAAAACTAAGAATTCGGGCATCTATTTACTTAAATGCCGGATCAACACCGCTGCCATTTCAATTTATATATATATATATATATATATATATATATATATATATATATATATATATATATATATTAGATGTAACGCCGTGTATAGCTAGTATAAAAATGTTACAGCCTAATATAAAATAAAAGCATTGTTTATTTGCTAAACAATTTGTTGCTGAAGCAATAGAATTCAGTTCATATGCCAAGCCGGTTCATATCCTAATCTCGGACTAAGCCCATTTCTTTCCCGCTCTCTTCCCGTCCGTTCCAACCAGGGCTCTCCTCTCATGCCTTCTCCATCCAGGGCAGGTATTTTCCCTTTTCTCCCTCCAAGACCAGGCTCCTCTCTCTCTCGTATTTTTTTCTTTCTCTCTCGTCTCATTTTCCGTCTCCTCCAAAAAGAACCCTTTTAAACACCAGGAGTGTGTTCACAACACGCCCTCGTACCTTCTTATTCGCAGGTCACAAAAGTCTCTTGGCCTCCCTAGTCTCCTCCCTCTGTTCTCTAAGCTCTTCTGGTCTCTTTTCTGCTTAAAAAGACCCTATTAAACACCAGGGGTGGGTCCACAACATGCCCCCCGTCACTTATCATTGGTAGGCCACAACACTCTGCCCACGGCCTCATTAGAGTCCTATTCGTACGGAACTCACAATCACACTCTCTGCCCCGTCTGGAATGTACTGGCGCCAGTTTTCTCGTTCGACATCTGGACATTTTGTTCATCGCACTGTCTTTGTTCCTTAGAGCCATTCTCTAATCATCTGCCTTGGTGACAGTGTTCTTCGTTAGATATAGGCTTCGTCTATTATCAATGGGTGCAGGAACTCCTATGTTCATTATGACTTCCAGTCAGAGTGTCGTCACGGATCTTAAAAATTCAGGGACAATTGATGGGTGTGAGTTCACAACAATCGAAGACGTCGTACTTGTCCCTTAACTGCTGGTGAAACCATAAAACTTATCGTGAATCGAAAGATGGGGATTCACAACAATCAACGATGTCACAATATATATGATTTCACTATTATGTATACATATATATTTCCAGATTCATTAAGTTATTATTACAGAGGTTTTGAAGTATCTGTTCAACTTATTTGAACTATATCAGTGTAAAAACTGAATTTAATTCTTCAAAAGCATTACAATTAAGATAAAACAATATCAAAGCGGTATACTAGTAAGGTTTTGTTGTGTATTATCATTGTCACTCTTATTATCATTGACTAACATTTTGTGCTACTTCAGTACATTGTTATGAGAACTTCGCTTTGTAAAGAGACTATGATATATGAAAATGAACGTTACTTTATTAGCAGAAGAGTAGTAAATAGAAGCGAGAATGTCTGTTTGCATCAGTGAATGTCAGCGAAGTGATAAGTGACGTTACTGATTCTATTAAGAATATAATAATAAACAGTTAGTAGAAGTACACACAAAAAAGATTCCTGAATAAATTTACTTTAACTTTTTTTCCCTACAAGTACGCGTATGTGGTGTATTGTAACGAAAAAAAAATTAAAATGAGAAAATTTTTCCGTGAAATAAGTAGTTTTTAGTAATAGCAGCGCAAGGGAAAGAACGTATTTTGTAAAGATGTACTTATACGTCCGGAGCACCTAACGTATCGGTTCAGAGGGATGTATATAAAGCCGGCGGGGTAGGCAAGGGGATAAGTTTAGATTGTAAACACCATTCAAAGACTCCAAGTTAATAAATTTTTTCCTTACTAATATTATAAACGAGAAAATTTGTTTGGATGTTTGGTACTTTTTCACGTAAAAACAAATGAATAAATTTTAATGCAACTTTACAATAATATAGCTTATACATCAGAATAACACATAGGCTATAATTCATAAAGATATTGTGTGAAGTGTCCAAAATATAACCGTAATTTTCAAGCATGTAGGAAAAATTTCTGCCATCTGCAAGCAATTCTGGGGTGCGTGCAAAAAAAAAAACAGAAAAAAACGCACGAAAGCATATACTTATATTTTGTGTGTGAAGAAACCCTTTTTTTTGTCTACGCAAGCTTCTCGCTTCTAATTTATTCATGTGATCAGTGTAATCCATATTTTTTGATTTCAGAATAAAACTAAGTTTTGAAGGGAGAGGTTGTTTTTAAATCTATCTTTATGAATAGATACTATTGATTTTTTTTCATGCGTAAGCCGTTTTCGAAAAATGTATGAACCATACATACAATGAAAATTGATAGTTTATTTCTATGAAAGCATTTTTTTTAAATTGTATTTTTTTTATGTATTTTTTTTTGGTTTTTATTATGCACATTTGGAAGTAACAAATAGATCCTTATATCAAAATAAATACTTTTATCGCTTCTGGTACATGCAGTAGATAAACTTTGTCTTTCACACTACATCATTTGGACAAATTTGCATAACTTGTTTATGGTTGGTTTTTAATTATAACGCTATAATTTTAATTGTATAGGCAGTCATTGCATTTTTTTAAGTATAAAAATAATAACTACTGTACTTTTTTTTTTAGAGTGAGTGAATATTAACGTCACACGGTTCAGCTACAAGAGGGCTTTTGGCGACGCACCGCGTAATTTTGAACCTTAATTTTAACGACACCTGAGCTGGCACCCTCCTCTCCTAACTACCACACCACACCATCTTAGAAGGAATATTCTACCAATATTTAGCAGTAATATTCTTTGAGATCCACTCTTCCAAGATATATGGCAACACGGCATCTACGATGAGCATATTAGTGGGGAAGGCAGAAATTGAGTTTTCAGCTGAAGGCGTTTTCAGCGGATTGCAAAGATTATTATTTACGTCCCAAAAAATAGTTAATGTCAAAATTTAAGTGCCTTATATTTTTTATATGTTAATGAAGACCATAGAAAACGATTTGACTATTTATTTTATGGAACAGTGTATATAATTAATTTTACAGATGAATATCTTTAAATAATTAATTAGTTCTAACCGATTAAACTTCGCAAAGTTGAGTATTTTGTTTATGTATATCTCTTAATTTTCGATGTAGTGATCCAAAAAAAATATCGCATGAAAAAAAAATTCAGTAAATCATAATGTGGTAGATAAAGGGTAAGAGAGCATTTCTCCCCTACACGACGTGTCTTTATCGGTACTAGGCTCGAACTCGTAACAAGGCCAGCCACGATCCCATACCTTGACCACTCGGCGACCGCGGTCACTGTATTTTTTGAAAGTGTAGAAAAAGTACCTTCTAAGAATTATATCAAAAATAATGAAGATCTCCTGTATTACAAAACGAATTAATGTATTGAACTTTTCAAAACTAATGTAATCATTCAAACCATATTTCTAATTTGCATCTGAAAGTACCTGAATTATATCTTCTATTTTAATGGAGTTAAATAAATCTTCGAAATCGAACCCATTCACAGAAAATAACTCTTGTTGATCAACAATCTTTATTACTTCATGGCTGTTTTATATAATAGAAGTATCCTTAAATTTGTCTATTGTATCTTGTAATATGGTCTGTAAAATTCTTCCCGATTTGGATTTATAAGTATTGAACCCATTTGTTACACTGCGGAATTTGACTGGATTCTTATGAAGTTTAGGAGTGAGAAATATATGGGGATATTTAATTCTATCGCCAGAGAAATATTTTATTGTTTACAAAATGTCAGCAATCTGTTGTTAATTTCTTTCGTACTAAATTTACTTACATCATATGCATTATTATTTTGTATATGATCATTTATTAATTTACTATAATAATATTTATACATAATTGCATAATTTCCTGGGACGTTATCTACATAGACAATCACAAAGTGTTTTTGTAAGTTTTCTATTGGTCCCTTAATTTTTCTATAACAATCTTAATTTTTTGTTCTGAAATTAAAATTCAATAAATCCTTGAGGACATGAAAACTATATTCTTTAAAAGCCTGAGTAGGTAAATTATATTTAATTGCAACATTTAGAATAAATTTATCAATATCTTCTCATAGTTGTTTTCTCACATTTAAATTGCTGTTTGAAATAGTCAATCGGCAACCAGTACCTTTGCTCATAACTTCTCTTAATTTCTGTGTGATCCTGTACTATTTCTAAGTTGCCAGTTATTACGTGCCCATGATATTCGTCTACATAATTATTGTATTCATTGCAACTACATTCTTTTTTATCTACCAATTCCTTAATACTATTATAGTTAAAAATTTATCTACTATTTTTTTTTACTATACCTGAAAGCTCGTTTTATTAACTTATTTTTCATCGGGAATAAATCCATGTGTTTCCCAAATATTTCAGAAAATTGTATCCCATTATATGATTTATTCATGTATAGCAAAGTATATATATATATAAATATATATATATATTCTATGTATGGAACTGAACACCATAAACGTACGGCAAATTTTTATGCTGGATTCTTCAGTGCATGTCGTACAAAGTAATTTTCGAACAGTATATTTAGAATTATATAGCAGTAGAGGACCCATGACTGAGTGGTAGTGCATTGTGCTTTCACACCACAGATCCGAGGTTCAAATTCCGGGCTGAACAAGGTCGACTCAGCCTTTTATCACTTCAGTGGGTCCAAGCTTGGTTGGGAACTTAATACTGGAAGTTTCGTTTCAGATTTACCACTAGATAGGAACATCCGCTCTTACACCTCAGGACTTAGGGTTACGTTTACTTATATGGGAACAATAGGCATTGGCCATCATGGGCTGCTGCGCTACTGAGATAAGTTATATATAAATGTAGCTGTACGTAGTCTATGGAAATCGAAGCATTATGTTAATGTTGTACTTTTTTCTACTCGTTAATCTTAGAGGAATCATCCATTAGCAAAAATTTTTTTTAAAAATCATAAGTAAAAAAAATTATAAAAATCGAAATTTTTCTAAGGTTTCAAAATGTAATGATCTTAACAGAATATAAAGAATAATTTTTCTATCTATATATGCATGCCTTTGAAGACAGATACTTTTTACACTTTATCGTCAGAGAATTCGTGTAATCACGATGCATACCAGGAAGAAAGGGAGATAAAAATAGAATTTTTCCAAACCTCTCCGTGTTCACTTTCGTTTACGAGATCGGTTTCTGGCTAAACCCCTCATTTTGCTGGAGTGGAGGACTCTCACTAAAGCCTTTTTTTCGCATTGTTATACCGAGACACGGAAAGGTAATCGAAACTTTTCGACCACAAAACTATTCTTTCGTGTAAATTGAATCGAGGACTTTTTTCTGCGTCGTATACGGCAGGAATGGACGACGAGAAAGATCTTTCTGAACAAATAAAATAAGCCACAAAGTAGGACAAACGCTGAGTTGGGACCTTTGTTTCCTGGACGATGCCGTTCTTTAATAGGATTTTCTCGAACGACGCGTTGCATTTTTATTTCCTGTTCAAAGCTTTTTATGGAACTGAACACCATAAACGTACGGCAAACGTTTATGCTGTATTCTTCAGTGTATGCCGAACAAAGTAATTTTCTAAGAACTTATCTTATCAGAATTTTATTTCACACAATTAGTAAAAGTTCACTGGTGAGAGAGATTTAAAACTTTTAGCCTATATATATATGCATCGGATTTATTTTATGTACTTTCTTCTGAAGTCAAATAAAATAACTCATTTTATATATCTGTTTTATTTTTTTTTCAAAATTGTTAATCAATTTAGTCATATTGCCCAGGAAATATGCATAAATGTCTTCATTTATTATCATTAATGAACAAAAAAAAATTAAAAAAAACTCTATGTATGTAATCCGAGTTAATCTTTGGACTCGCACAAAAATATTCTATGAAATTACGTAGTAATAAGAAAGTTACAATACATTTTTTATAGATTGATACATATTTGCGTAAACTTTCATGCGTATTGGATTTGCTATTTAACTTATTTTTCACTGTGTCATCAGATAGTGAAGTTAATAAGATATGTTAAGGTATCCGACTACTTGCGACAACTTTTTTTTGAAAAAAAAGGAAATATGGAGATCTTTTTGTGATTTTTATATTTATACAGTATATTTTAAGGAAAAAATCCTAAAATTGGTAAAAGAAAAAAAATTATTATTATTAAAATGGGAAAAAACTAGTAAAAATGTACGAAAAATTACATAAACGGGGCCCGCTCTCTACAAAGATTTTATGAACAAATTCTCAATTTTTCAATTTTGATGTGTTACTTTGTTATTCCTGTTTGAAGTGATCTTCACGATAAGAAATATTTGAATTTTTACAAAAATTAGAGCACTTTATCTAAGTCATTATACGAAATTGTTTAAAAAAACATTGACTGTATTCACATAAAGAGCTGCAAATTTTGACATAAAACAGTTATTGATAAATCTGAAGATCAAAACACTTCTACTGTTATGCAGAACATAAGCAAAAAAATTCAGCTAATTATTTTCAAAACTTTTGAGCAATTGCGGTCCCCGTTTGAGTTTTTCGAAAAAAACACGTTTCGCGTAAAACGCATTTCAAAGTTTGACATCTTGTGTAAAGTTATGGCATTTGCTTTTACTAAAATGCTTGTAGTTTTTGTTCTAGTGGAGGGAAAATAAAGTACTTGGTATTGTTATTAAGTTAATAAAATGGTCTATAAAATAAAATCATAAAAAATTTTGCCAATTTTTGAAAAAAATCATGGTTTTAGGGTAGTTGGATACCTTAAACTCTTAATACTAGATTGCTCAAGGAAGTCATTTTGACTGTTTTTTAATTTCAATTAGGCAAACAATTCCATTAATGAGCAAGTTCTTAGAAATTTTTAGAATATATTTTTTTCGAAGTGAAGTACGTTGTTTTATTGTTAATATTTACTATATATATATATATATATATATATATATATATATATATATATATATATATATATATATATATATATATATATAATATATATATATATATATATATATATATATATATATATATATATATATATATATATATATATATATATATATATATATATATATATATATATATATATATATATATAAAATAACTTGTTATGTGACTGTAAATAACATAAAAATATTAAAAGTTCATTTTAAATGAATTTCTTTACACATTAATCATTCTTTCACAATGTAGACATTTTGACTATTTTTAGGCATTATACGTATACACTAATTTTAGAGTTTTCTAGTGTTAAGGAACGCTATAGAGATGTAATTTGAACATAAACGATAATGTTCAACAAATTTTAGAGAAAAACAAGCATATGAATTTGAAAATTTCAGATAATATGCTAAAAAAAACTAGAAGTAGTTATTTATCCAAATTAATTAATGCTAGGATACTGGTCAAAACTGATCATAAATGAAAATTTACCCATTATGAATTAAATATTATTAAAATAGTAGATGAACTATAAGTGAGTATTGTTTTAAATTTTATAACACTAAATGAGTATTATTTTTATAAAAGAAATTGAAACTGTACTGCTGTATTGTTGCTTTTATTTGTATTAATTTCCACCACTATATTTTGAAAAAGGAAATAAAACCTACACTACATATTTTTTTCTTGATTCTAGACAAATTAACTTGAATATTTGTCAAAAGAGAAATGCCCCACGCTACTCGATATGTGATTTCGATTTTTAATTACGATTATTATAATTGTTAAATTTCTCTATTAGTTAAAAAATCATGTTCGCATGTTTTAAATTTTATTATTGTTTTCTTTTTTATTCCCACCTGTGTCTTTTTAAGGTATTAGTTAACTGACAAATACTAGATAGAAAATAAATAGAAATAGTGATAGAAAAAGTCATAAAGGCATAGTCAATGAGACTGAAAGAAAAGCAGTTTATAATACCAGGACATATATTGAGGTGATACCTAATCATGGGTAGGTCATGATCCCTATGTGGGCAGGAATTTTAACCTAACATTCCCATTCCATACATGTAACTTTGTAAATAGTCATTGATCGGTGACAAGTCTAAAACAGACCACGCTGGGGAGAAGATAAAAATTTGCAATACTGCTGTTAAACGATTTTTTCCCGCCTTCTCTAATCTTTGTTTATTAAAGTTAACTCTACTACACTGTTTGGTTAAAACTTTTGTAAAATTCCTACTTTTTTCTATAGAGCAGTGCCTCTGAAACTTTCAATATTTACCTTCCAATACTCAATCACAATTTGGATCACTCCCCCTCCATAAATAAGCAATATATTAAATGCATTAATACTATACTTCGATGCTAATGCTACAATACTACACACCCCTTAAGTAGCATCAGCGTATATAAACGTCTGAATCAGTTAGAGCGTTATTTTCCCCGGGCGTACATGTACGTCGGTCCAAAGTACAATAATTTTTGTGCACTGCTATCCATAAAATTAATCAGAAGGCTTTGGAATGCAGAGAAGGATGTACTTATTTCAGAGGATTCGGTTATTTATTCCTTTTCTTCCCTTTCCCCCGTGCATCCCAAAAGCATGCCTACGTGCGGTGGTATTGGGGATCGAATCGCGTAACTTTTAATCGGCAGTTAAGGCAGTGTTTCTCAAACTGTGGTGTGCCCCCTTGGGGGGCCGCGAGCATATCGAAAATAAAAGATTTAAAAATAATTAATTTACTGGAATGAATTAAAACAAAATACTTGCAGACACAACAAAAAATGCACTTTTACGCTGATGTAATTTATAGGCACACGATATTAAGTCAACAAAAAAATAAAAACTTCTTAAATACTTAATTATTTATCTTTGATCCTATAACCAAATAAAAAAACCTTTTATTTGATTTGCTGTAATCCCATGATCAGATATTTTTTTTACCACTCTTTCTGTTTAAACCTAACATACAACTGCTTCAGAGAAAAATTAGATCCCAGACACAGAATCGAAAAAATTTAGGAACATAAAAATTTCATCAGTCATTATTGTTGAAATACTGCACATTATAGCTGTAATCTATTTAATCTTCTAAGTTATTGATACAGTTAGTTATGCCCCCTCACTTATGTGTTTGTTTCTCATTTAGGGAAGTTGTAAGTAATGTATTTCTCTGTTACGCTTTTTCCATGCAAAAGAGTTTTATGATATTTGGAAAACCACGGAAAGAGAGCACACACACTTTGAAGAATTACTTGGCCAAGACTTATTTTTACGAGTATTCTATACATATAAAGCATAACGCGAAAAACATTTTACACAATTTCATATAATTATAATGAATACACTTTTTACCCGGAAGTCGTCGCACGGAACGCACCGATTACGAAATCGTTAATTCTGGCAAAACTGTTTAATTGTTACCAAAGAAAAATTGAAAAGTCCTTAAAAGAAGGTAAGCATATTTTCTCAAAAGTAAATTATTCACTGGAATTACGATTTTTATTGTGTACTATAAAATAATTATAAAAAAAGGATTGGGGTGACTCACAATAACCCCGCTGGACCATTAGTATCGAGTGCGTGCCTGCTCCAGGGTTAAAACATGTTGAAGTCTTTTCACTTTAAATATTAAAAATAATACAATTATTCTTCATCTGAATTTTATATTATTGTTCATTATTTAACATCAATTCTAAATGATAGTTCTGTAAGGCTTAAAATTATAGTTCGCTTTAAACTAAATATACTTTGAGCAATCATTTAAAAAAAACCATTTTACATTTTTGTAAACATTGTCGCGCACTTGGCTTTACTCTCCTTACAAAATTCAGCGATTATTTCAATAATGTTTTATTTTCTTATAAAGGAACTCATGCAATTGGGTACTTCAGCCGGTATACTTTTAATGTATCAGTGTTCCATAGTAGTTTATAACTAATTAATTAATACTAAATTAAGAACAAGTTTAATAAGTATTAACGACTTCCATGGGCTTGTCTTGCAAAGCAAAGTTTTTATAAGGAAAATGCTTATGATTAGAAATTGACCCTCTGAGTTCGTTTTCTATATTTAGCAGGTATCTATATTTTGTCTTCTAGGCAGCCACCGCATTTTGCAATATGTTCAATTTAAAAATTAGAGAAAGGAAAAATAACAAAATAATTATCCTATTATTTTATTTATTTAGTTATTTTTTGTTTAAAATTAGTATACAAAATTTTAATACTTATGTTACTAATTTGTATG
This sequence comes from Trichonephila clavipes, assembly GCA_019973935.1. NCBI lineage: Eukaryota > Metazoa > Arthropoda > Arachnida > Araneae > Nephilidae > Trichonephila > Trichonephila clavipes. The sequence goes on from BMAU01001821.1 coordinate 228,206, forward strand.
GTTTATAATAAAAATGGCCTATTGTAGCTTTATTGTCAAAGTGCATTATTATTGCATTCAGTACATTATTAATGTATAAGGGGGGCACGATAAAAATTGTGATCGAAAAGGGGGGCTTCAGTATTGAAAGTTTGAGAAGCACTGAGTTAAGGTATTAATTATAAACCGTACACATTATCAAGATAAGTATTATTTTCTATACATAATTTTATATATGATAAGACCATGGGGTCACTGAAAATTATGAAACTTGTTCTTAATTTAGTATTGTTAAATTAATTATAAAATACATTTTGCAGTACCGATGCATTTATTAGTGTATTATATCAGTATATATGGTTATTTTTTATTGTGTCAGAATGTATTTTTAGTTTTATAGCTTTCAGTAAATTAATAATTTTTTAAAAGAATAATCTTTTGTTTTCGCATTTTCAATTTGCTGGTCTAGTTATCATGCCCTTCCCCAAGGGAGGCGTGCCCACAGTTTGAGAAACGCTTGCATAGAGCCCCTTTTTAAGTAATTTATCAAATCATTTACTGATGGAAGTAATGTTAAATGAGGTACAGAGTCATACAATATTGCTTTAGTTTATGGGATATCGAAACTGCTAAAATAACTCTGAAATGGCTGTGAGGTATTTTTGGATTAACAAAAATGTGCCAATTTCAATAGGATTCCATTAATTATTAGTTAATTTAACAGTTTACAATGCGTTTTACAACTACTGGACATCCCTAAAATGTTTTGAGACCCTTTTAAAAAATTGAAGGAAAAGAAATAACGTAAGCATGAAATACCACGTAAATATTTTTTAACATTTCTTTAGTAACGGGATGTAATTTAGTATGCTACATAAAAATTATTCAATAATTTGTTTCATTGCTTTCTTCCGTAGAAAATATATTCTAAGTTATTAAGATATTCCATATATATATATATATATATATATATATATATATATATATATATGATAGTACTAATACTGCAAGAATAATTTGAGTAAATAAAATACCAATTTTATATTTTGATTAGTTCGTTTTCTTATTTTCCACCTTTGATTACTTTAAGGATAAATAGTTTTAAACTCTCAATCATTTCCAGATTTTTATGACAGCTGCAATAAGTGCCATTAAAATATTTTGTTATTTCCTTTTAAATTTTGATCTCGATATTCCTTTTTCTGAAAGCTTCCTTATTGTCTAATTTCAATGACACTCATTTACACTTTTTAAAATTTTGAATGAAGGAAGTTTCACTTTTATTCGCTCCATTTTAAAGCTTAAATATCTGGACTTTAGGAAAAACTGTCAGTTCCTGATTTGAACTCTCATTATTCATTATTTACACAGTCATTCCTAAATTATACTTACATTCTCTTAATGCAAATTGCTTTTAATTTATTATTTTTCTTTTTCAATTGGTTATTTTAATAGAAAGACATTTATATAGCAAGTCCTTAAATATACAGTTTAACATAAAATGCGTGTAGCCTACCAAAGTCTAATTCAGTAATGTATTTTGTTATTTTGTTTCATAGAATCTGTAGTGGAAACAATAAAAAGAATAAAAATTTTAGATTTTGTTCCGAGACTTAATATAGATGAAGTTACATGAAAGAATTACCGATTTTCAACAATTTGTTTGTTAACATCACAGTGATTCATTAATTATTCCCCCTCCCACCAAAAAAACGAAACAGCAATTCATAGTTTAGAGAAAATACCAAACTGAAATCAAACAGCTGGGAAATGTTTATAAGGATATTTAAATGTGCACACACCCCAAGTATCTTATGTATAAACCTTAAACTGATGTATTTATTTAAGATTTCCATATGCAAGCAGTTCTCCCCTAATTTGAATGCATTACAAATTGAAATACGCAGAAGCAACAATTTTAGCGTTAATCAGCCTTATTCTTTCGAGGAAAATTAAGGCCGCAATAGCCGAGTGGTATAGTGGCTTGCCTTGTCACGAGTTCGAGCCCAGTACCACTAAAGATCCGCCGTGTAGGGCAGCGATAAACGTAAAATCTGTCGAGAGCTGAAACGTCCTCCTGTTGGTGTGGTGTGGTAGTTAGGAGAGGGGGTGCCAGCTCAGGTGTCCACGTCACTTGACCATGGTTCAAAATTACGTGGTCCGTCGCCAAAAGCCCCGTGTAGCCGAACAGTGCGACGTTAATATTCAATCAATGCAGGAAAATTAAACCAAATTCTAAGAATCATTAAAACCAACGTCCTAACTAGTCATGCATCAAGTTTCATTCAAATTTCGTGGAATATATAAGAAGATTTATATCGATAAGTAACATAACTTCTCTAAGAAAGCTTGTTCTGCCGAAATGGGCATTAATCAATGTACTTTTCTATATTCAGGATTAAATTATGAAAGAGCTAATAACCTTTTAAAACATGTACTAAATATTAAAAATCGATTCACAGTTACGATTGAAATGAATTTTAAAATGCTAGACCTACTATTTCCTAATGTTTTTATCAGATACTGTATGCTTTAATATATGGATGAAATTGTATGTTATCTTGAGTACCATATGGGACCATAAGTATGCAACATTTCTATAAAATATTACCTTTTTACAAAAATAAAATCCAGAGTCAGTTATATGAGTTCCGATGTGGGCTTCCGTAAGTAAATTTCATTGTAATTTAGATAGGTTTCTTTTGGCTATCTTATACAAAAATTATTATGACCAAATTAATTACAGACACAAGGTATCAGTTTCAATATATACAAGTTAAATATACAAGTTAATAAAATATACAAGTTAAATGGTTTCACTATTCGAAGCCCAACACATTCTACTATTATATTACAACTAGCTGGTATACCCGTTCTTCGCACGGGTGAACTGAAAAATTAAACAATACAGAGTGATAGATAAAGAAGTTTTTAATGAGTTAATTTTACGTGAATTGCAAATTCAACAAAAAGAAAAGCTTTTTGCATATATCAGCAGAACAAAAAAAGAAAGAAAGAAAAGAGAAAGAAAAAAACTTTGATAAAATTTAAGTCTGTAGATCTAATAGCTGATAAAAAGGATTATTGTTTATATACAACTCCCCGTAACTCTCTTGAGGGTCGATTTTTGAAAATGCCTTCCTAAGTTGATCTCTGCTCTGCAAAAGTAACACATTGTTACAAAATTGTTTGTAATGGAAGCTTAAAATAGTATAAATAACTTATATCTGAAAGTGTAATACATTAATATTATTTTCTGTTGTACTTATTTTATGTTAAATTGTACTATTCGCAAGCAACGCCGTTTCTTACATTATAATGGCGATTCAATGAAAAACATAGTGAATTGGTGGCGATAGAGTCAACTTGGCAAATATATAGCTACTTGCATAACTCGAGCTTTATTAGAGCTTTGGGAAAGATTAGACATATGGAGTCAATTCGAAGAAAGGAACCCTCTTGACTCTTATTAAGATACATAGATGATTTAATTGTTATAGGTCGTGACAGGGAATTTAAACCTAGCATTAATTTTTATCCGGAATACCTAAAACTAATACAGACAAATTTTAACTCGAACAAAGTTCAATTTTTAGATTTAGATTTAAATATTATTCACAGCAAATTATATAGCAACATATATGATAAAAGGGAAGCATTTAAATTCAATGTCATAAAGGTACCGAGATTCAATAGTTGTCTACATATATTAATATTTAGAAATACAATTTTAAATTTTCTGATGAGAAATAATAATTTAACTACGCAAAATATTGATAAATTCAAGAATATACAGAAATTTATATTGTGTTGCAGACAGAATGATTATCCCATTAACTTCTTGAGAAAATATATAGATCAGAAATATATTTCTTAAAAATATATTTTTATACTCATAAATGCACAAATCTACCACACAACATTAGGTCCACAAAGTGAGCTTGTTAGTGGTCCAGCTGTAAAGTATTTGTGCATTCCACACACAGGATAGATTTTAATACACACACTTAGACCAATATTTACACGACTACACTTTAAAATTATTTATGACCAATTAAACATTTATATATATGTCCAATCACACATTTATGACCAATCAAATGATTATGACCAATCAAGCACGTTTTTTCATCCGGTCTGGTTTGCATCTAATGCCAAGTGGTTAAACTCTAGTGTTAGATCATGAATCGTTTGGATTGACATGGCATTGGTAGATGTTATGAGCAAAATATGGATGTGGTAATTGATATATTAAATATGAAAAGTCGTTCTGTAAGATATGGATTGAATTCTTGATAGGATGCTCTTTGGTGAGTTTTTAATAATTTACGCTATTCATTTGTGAATATACTGTGTTTTTAATTTCAACATTCGGTTTTTAGATATTTTTTAATTTGAACTTTCGGATTTTTTAGTTTGAACTTTCGAATTTTTTAGTTTAAACTTTCGGATTTTTTAGTTTGAGCTTTTGGATTTTTAGTTTGAACTTTTGGATTTTTAGTTTGAACTTTCGGATTTTTGTTTGAACTTTCGAATTTTTTAATTTGAACTTTCAGATTTTTTAGTTTGAACTTTCGGATTTTAGATGTTTTTTAATTTGAACTTTCGGATCTCAAATATTTTTTTATACATATACAACTATTTTTTCTACCTATACAACTATTTTAAAGATGGGTGCATCATCTTAGGTGTTTGATGGTTCACTTATTTTTGCACTATTTTTTTTTTAATTTTAAAATTTTAATATTGTAATATCTTTCAGAATGCGATGGCGAATAGTTTAATTTTTCAAGTATAATGGTTTAATTTTAACTTTTTAATTTTTAATTTTTAATTTTTTTAAATTTGGATGTTTTCCAATTAACTTACCAAGTTGCAATAGGTGGAAGTTTGGCGCCATCAAAATAGTTTAACCTCACTTATCGGTCCTAAGTTCGAGATTGCACTTGGATATTTTATAAATTTTTATTTTATTTTATAATTTTTTTAATTTTGTTTGAAAACGATGGAATTTTATGTTTTATATTCTTTATTGATATTTTGAAATGGGATTTATAGTATTATAAGATTCATATATTTCAATTTTTCAATTGATTATTGTGTGATTGATTTTATATATTTAAATATATATATATATATATATATATATATATATATGTGTGTGTGTGTGTGTTTGTGTGTGTGCGTGTGTGTCTTTAAGAGTAATAAAATAATTTTTAAAATCACATTCCCATAAAACATTTAACTTTTATTTTTAAGAATAGATTTATGTTCCACATTCGATACCCTTTTCTAGTAAATTCTGTCAACATTTATTCTGACATGTCTCAAGTCAACACTAAGATTTTTTTAAAAAAATAGCTTTCATTCAGCTAGCCATTTAGAGATGTAACTCTGAGAGAAAAAGGACGTCAAGTGAAAATATGTGATTTTTCCGCTTATTCCCAAATAAGTGAAGCATCTCTTATTTTATGAGTTGTACTTGAAAGTTAATGGTGACATATGGACCATAAAAATAATGATCAGGGGTTAGAAGTGGTTTGTTTGGAACATCTATTCTGAGAAACAATGGGGTGTGCTTGAAGATGTAATGGAAAATAAAAGTTAAATGTTGTATAGGGAATTTAACTTTAAATCTAATTTAATAGTTCTTATCCACACACACATATATATGTATATGAAGACACGCCATTTTTCTTTCGTCTCACACAATATATCCCGTCCTTAATTTTAATCATTATATAGATCAATGTTAAACAGATGAGTAAATTAAAGTTTTAAGTTAAAAAGTATATAAAACACCCATGTTTAGCATTTAGTTTTATGAATGCTTATTTATATTGTAATGCATGGATTCTATTTTACGTAAATGTATATCTTTTTCTATTGAAACAGTATTTGCGTGAAATTGCGGCTCTATTTTGTGGAATATGGTAAAAATCGTTGGGCATGTTTATGATAGTTTTGGTAATTTCTATAAAAGTTTTCCACTATTTTTATTTCTCCGTGGACAATAAATGATTTGCATATAACTGTTTATTTTTGACTTCTTGATGACAGATACCATACACATAAAATTATACTTAGCTTCTTCTGTAGGAATAATTTCTTAAAATATTTTAAATACAGTACTTACACTCTATAACAGAATAAAAATGACGCATCAAGAAGGAGTTGTCCGATTTTAATGAAATTTCGTAAGCAAAGACATTTGTACCGAACATACAAATGATTAAAATTTCGTGTCCAATGAATGAATAGTGGGAGCTACAGCGCATCGGAACTGTGCACTCTCTGCAGGTGTCTATAAGAAGTTATTCTCAAACTGAAAGTAAAAATTTCTGTTGCATTGTGATTTATGATACATTTTAACAGCTGAAAAAATGCCCCACCACAGGATTCGAGCTCATTACGAGTAACTGTCAAAGTTTGAAAGACGTCGTATCATTGAATTGAAATATGCAGGTTAGGCAAATCGGAGAATCACTCGAAGTCTCGAAGAATGGATCGAATGGATGCGACCATTGGAATATGCTGGGTGGACAATGGCAAATTTCAGTGCCATGATCGTAGTGGTTGACTTTGGGTTACATCAGATCTGGAGGACTGATTATTTCTTAGATCAGCTGTCACAGCACCTGATTCATCGTTATCAATCATCAAACATTGCGACCCGCATACGAGTGTCCACCAGTGGCACACACACAAGGGGGGAGAATTCTGGGGATCCGGACCCTCCCAAAGCCCTTGATTTTTCCGATTGATTATAATTCTAAGTACATAGTACGTAAAATTTAATGAAATATCGGTTATTAATGATTAATTTTATTAATTAATGCTAATTATTTACTCAATAATTAGTTTTTTACACTGTGTTTTGTTCCCGAAATTCGACAAAATCAAAAGGAACATGATACAAGAATGGTGAACTTGTGACCTCGAACCCCCTGAGGAATTCCTGTGTGCGCTACTGGTGTCCACCATGACCATTCACAGACGGCTGATAGAGCAAAATTTACTCTCGTACCGACCGCTACGTTAAGTGTCAATCACGCTTATGCACACTGTGGAACCAGATTTTAGTGGTGCTTGGCTCTATCAAGTTGAAATCATGCTGACTGGGGAAGTATAGTGTTTAGCGACGAGTCCAAATTCCGACTGTGTCCGGACGATAATCGAAGACGTGCCTGGAGACAACGAAGGCAGTGTACCACTCCTGCTTTCACTATTGTGCGTCCCACATGCCATTAATCAGGAGATATGGTCTGGGTGCCATTTTGTTTGATAGCCGGACCCCTTCGGTTGTCATCAGAGGCACACTACAGCACAGTGGTACGTCGACTACATTCTGAGAAATGTTTTGCTACAGTTCCTTCTGCAGAACCCTGGCCTTATCTTTTAGCAAGATGATGTTAGATTAATACCACATGTGCTATTATAAACTGCGTTAAAGCTTGTCAAACACATTCTTGGCCAGCCAGATCACCAGATCTCTCACCAGTTGTACATGTCTGGGATATGATGGGAAGGTGACTGCATTTACCAGAGATTATTGATGGTCTGGCCGAGTATTGGAGAAAATATGGCAAGAAATTCCTCTGGAGACATCCAGGGTACTTGATCACTTATTGCTACGTCTTGTGGTGGCTTGTATCTAGGCTAAAAGTGGGTCAACACCTTATTGAGCTCGTTAATTTGTAACTACGTAACTCTGAAATAAATTATTCAATTTTTCTGAAATTTTAATCATTTTCTTTTCTGTGTACGTAATCTTCCTACTCACCAATTTTTGCATCTATCGGACGACTCGTTCTTGGTGCGTCGTGTTTTTTTGGTTTTTTTTGTTACAGAGTGTATTGACATTTGTTTAAAATTATTTTTTATCTGTATTGTATACTCATAAAATAAAGTGCATTAAGTTAAAATAAATAACTAAATAATTTTCCTCATTATTTAAGAACAAAACTTTAGATACATGCGGTCAAGATAAAATTAGTAATTCTTTGAGAAACATTTCTTGGAAATGTAAGTGCAAATCCCCCTTTAAAAATAAAATGTCAATTATTTGTCTTTTATAGCATCTGAATTCTTTAAAATGTGTCCATTTGAATCGATACTTTTTCAAGGGTCGGCAAATACAGCCCGTAAAGGGTACTTTTTGTGGCCCTCCAACAAAGTCATAAGATAGTATTTGAACCTAGATTTCTTCCCCATGTTCTGGCAAAGATTCGTCTCGTATTTTTTACCATTAGAGAAATGCTATCCTTTTATCCCTAAATCATAAAATAAAAATATCTGAAAGTGTTTCTACTAAAATTATACATTATCAGCAGATTTGGGCGAACGAGATTACAAGAAGATTTTAGCATTTTGAGTAAATACAAATTTTCTATTTTACCCAATTTCTACTGATATTACTACAGCACCTGAGGAGCTACATCTTTACTTATCTGCAAGCAGTAGAATGACAGTATACAGAAAATGAATATTGCTATAGTATTAATTGACTTTAAAAAAGTCTTTGCTTAACAATTTTCTTCTGCTAGAAAAGTGCTCTTTATATTTAGGTCGACATATATATTTACCCCACCCAAGTTCTCCTTGCATGAAGGTCAACATAAGTAAATGCTAGTAGGCTGACATAAACTTGAAGGTTGTAATGAAAATCTAAACAAGCAATTTCACTCCTTATTTTTAAAAAATGTAGAAAATAGTGATTGCGTATCTTTATCTCACTAAACATATTTTGAAATTAAATATACTGACAGCTATAGATGATAGAAAAATAGTGCAGTAAATAAATTAAATAAAACTGCGTACATTTTTTAACTCGTATGTATTAATTTATATAATGAATGCAATCATTTTAAAAAGGTGGGGCCCTCAGGTATTCTCCTCTCTCATAATGACGCCCATGAGCCTAAACATGTTGTCCACTCCTAAATTAGAGTATAGAAATCGATCGTTAAAAATACTTTTTTTCCTATTGCAATTTTTAAAATGAAAATCATAATCACAAGGTAAGGAATTTATTTGTAATTCGCTTCAATCGACATTTCCTTGAACCCCATTTACTTACAATTATTCCTTTCAGCAATTCTCTCTATGTAAATCAACTGAAATGACAACAAGTATTTTCAAATGTGACATTGTTTTACAAGGTGAAATTTTCAAATGAAATACACAACTTCATAAGGATACTCCAGAAGTCAATCGAGAGAAAAAACACGTGAGAATTCGCTAAAACATTTTTACTGTCTGTATTACAAGGGAAACAGATTTAAAGTTCTTTCAAAAATTTATAATCTGAACTATTTTCCGTAGTTTTTTAAAAAAAACATTTTTTAATTCAGGTGAATTAAGCAAATAATTGATCTTAAGATAATTTTTAAAAATCCAAATGTATATGTAATTAATTCTTTTCATAAGTTAAGAATTATAAACAACATTGCTTATTATAAAAGTGACTTATAATTTCTTATGTATCAGATAGAAAATATTTTAAAATGTAAAATAGATAATATATTTCTTTATAAACAAATAACCTGAGCTCAAAGTTAATTTTTAAATTTATAAAAAAATTTTTTGTGTGATGATATTAAAAAAAATATTATTTATTTTACAGATTAAGACCCTCATAGAATTTATAACAAAATAATATGTAAACAAGAAGTATAAATGATTTATGGTAAAAGTATACTTTTAATAAGTTTACTTTCACATCAAGAATGCATTAATTTAAAAACAGTTATTTGTGTGTGTTTGTAAAATCTTCATCTTACTAAGTACTTTGCCCTCAGTAAGTTTTCTTCGTTACTTAAATTAATGTTTTCTACAACGACCTTTCAGATTAAACGCAAAACAGACACTGCTTTGTGGAAAAAATATCGGAAACTTTTTGAAGTATAGTCTTGTAGTTCCAAAAAAATTAACGTAAGAAGATTATTATGTTGATTTTCTGTAATAAACATGAAATATTAGATTATTGACTTAAATTCATAAAATCTTGAATATTGTGATGCATTTAAGTAACATAATAGCAAAGAAATGTATTTGAAGTTTAAGATACATAATCAAAAGAATTTATAGGATTTTCAATATATCTTTGTTAAAATTTTATTTGATAAACAACACAATTTCTTTTGATTTTGAAATAACTAACCATACGATCTCTTGTTACAACCGATTTGGTAAAAATCCTTTTATCCATGGGCAAAACAGTAATTAAGAAAAAAAATTGATGTTAACATATATTTATCCTAACTAATATCTAATGGGTTTGTTTTTCACAAACAACTTAGTAATTAAAAGATAACTATTACAATGGAAAATTTATGTAACTATAGATTTCACTTTCATTTTTATTAATTTTACGATTTAAATATAAAACTAAACTATTCATAGATGATTTTGTTTTTTCTACTGTTAGATTACTCAACCGCTAACTAATTGAAATGTAACTTCTTACCAAGTTCATTCAACAACTAAATTTAAGTATATATGCTAAGCACTTTATTGCTTGAACAAAAAATTACTATTACTTGTAAAACAAACGTCTTGATCAATTTTCCGTTATCTGGCTTTAAGAAGAAAGCAAGTCACGCAGTATTTACAAGAATAAGTAAACTTCTAAACAGGTCAAACCTTAAGCCCTTTGGAAAACAAACAGGGATTAGAAGTAGTGACTATAAAATTGAGAGATAAGCAAAAGCACATGTGCTTCTTTTTTGTACTTAAATCTGGCATTCTTACGAATATATTTTCTCTTCTGAGTTCGTGTAAGGGTCATTCATACTTCTATAATATTTTCTCACACATAGAAGGGGATATTAATGCTATCAACATACTCATTCATTAAAAGTAACACGCAAAATTGCTGGATTAGTCTTGTAATGATGTTGCATATAATTTTTAAGAGAATTTCATGAAGTATTTTAAAATTAGAATTTCTTCAGATAATGAAACTTCAATGCAGAAAAAAAGAAAGAAAAATATTAATTTTTAAGATAATAAATTGGAAATAAAATTCAATTTTTTAAACACAGGAAAGACTTTTCCCAAACTTCAGTAGCGTTAGAGGTAAGTCAATGAAATGTGCAGAATGGAATCGATTGATAGATTTAAAGTTTCAAATTTTGATTTCTCTTTGCACACACGTTTCAAAAGGTATTTTTTGAAAAGGAACAAACAAAAAATAACACTATGGAATGTTAACAATGTACACTGTTTGATTGAACGAATTACGAGAGATTATTGCCGCAAACACGAGGCAAGGGATTTGAGGGTTCAAGCACAGGTCACTTTAAAGATTCCCCCCCTCCCACCACCTATCTTGTATAAGCTCTTCTACCCACCGGGTAGATGGTCAGATACAAAGTAAATATGTTCAGGCTAAATGTCTTTATATTGAGATAGTAGGGAAAAGGAAAGTTTTTTCAATGTCACCATATAAAGCAACACGACGAATTCGCCATTTTGAACCTGTGTCAAATGACGAGGACAACATCTGAACAGGCACCTTCCTCTCATAACAACCACACCAACATTAGAATATTGAGCCCAGACAGATTTAACATCAATCGACCTCCTCTTAATGATGGGAACTCAGTGAACCCATGACCCTCCCGGGTCTCGAGTTCGTGATTGTAACCACGAGTCCACTGCATCTCTGACGTAGTGACGTAGTGTGAACTTTTACTTGGACGTGAGATCTGTCGCCAATATTCCTCAAGTAGCTTCGCTGTGAAATGTTAATAAATATTCATTCAAACGGCTGAGAATGACAGGTCATTATGAATAAATCATTATTTATAATGATGGGGGATCGCCCGATAAAAATAAATAAACCATGCGCATTTCTTAGAAGTAATCGTTATATGATATATCCGCCTAGAAACTTACAAAGTTGAAATACATTGCTTGAATATTCTTAATGTTCGAAAATGAAAAAAAAATCTTTTTTTTAATTTTTTTTTATGATTTTTTAAGAACAATGTCTAATAGGAGACAAATATTTGCTTAATAATTAACACTTAATAAGCGTATTATTTTGCAAAAAATGAGATGCCAAATGTTACTTGGTTCAGCAACCTCATAAGATGTATAATTTTGATTCAATTGTGATTCAATTTTCGATTCGAATCTACAGTAGCACTCAAGAAATTCAGAATTTAAATTACTTTTAGTTGTTAAATTAAAATTTCAATACAAATAACACATTACTTTAAAGTCCAAACATGTTTCTATTTTTACCCATAGCCAATCCTTCCTTAATCAGTTGCGCGGCAGCCCAGAGTGGCCATTCGCCTTCTTAAGAAGCCTTTTCCAGGCCAGCTTTCTTCCTGCCAGTGTTCTTCAATATTCCTAGTTCTCCACACAACAAAAGAGCAATCAACGAAAAACTTCTAAATTGAAAAGTTTCAGATGTCTTAAATAACCGTAGGCAATATTTGTCTAAAAAAATTGAGAATACACATATGAGAAAAATGTTTCACTGCTACAAAATTTTTAGACTTGACTGCTATTTGTGAATAATCTTTTTCTAAGCAATTTCAATGCAAATTTTGAGTGGTTTAGTGTGTCAGATGAACTTGAAGCTAAGCATTTAATTGAATTGGTTACATTAGATGGATATTATTGATATTGATAATAGAAAACTCATAGTAAGATTATTTTAAAAAAAAGAAAATCTTATTATGAGGTGTTGGTAAACCACAATTGGCTGAAATTAAAGGTAGAAACCACATTTATGTAAAGAAAATCATTATAAAAATTTAAAAAGACTGATTAATTGAAAATAATTGTAGAAGAGGAAGGAAAAGCAATCTGAGTAAAGTCGCACACAAAAAAGAAAAATTTCGAAATAAATTAATTTTCATCTTAAAGCAAGAGTAGTAAAACTTGTGCTGCATAAATTTCTAAAAATCACATACAGAATTGTAAGAGGACCAAAAGGAGTGTAAGAAGATTAATTAACACGTGTTGCAAGAAGAAAAAGATAAAATATCTTTAAGTACCACCAAGATATTGATTACATCGGTACCCTGACGTTTAGATGAGGCATATAAAAACCAATGGACTTGTGCATGTAAATATTGACATATTCTTTGTCTGCAAACTATTACAAACATTTCATTAGTGCATTCTCAGTTTTTCGACGTAAAAACCTGTATATGTTTAATTAAAATGCTTCTAAAACTTATCATTTTGGAAGTTTTCCGTTGATTATTCTTTATTTTTACATTTAACAATTGCCCAAGGAAGTCATTTTGACTGTTTTTTAATTTCAATTAGAAAATCAATGTTGTTTATAATGGCACAATTTCTTAGACTTTTTAGGGTATATCTGTTTGAAAGTAAATGCAAAAGTTTGTGAAGTAAATTTTATTTAATATTAATATTTACTAATAACTTGTTTTTTTATATGAATGTAAATAATATAACAAATATTAAAAAACAACAACAAATTTATTTACACATTGTTATTCTTTCTCAATGAAGTCATTTTGACTGCTCTTGGGCAGTATATGAATGCACTTTCTAGTGTTAATTAAACAATTTGTTATTTCAAAAAATTAAAAAAATAGTATGTTTATATTTCTTTTTTCGTAATGTATTTCTTATATTAAAATATCAGTTAATCACGTAAAAGTAATGTGTATTCTTAATTGTTTGACCCACTGTATGCAGATGATTGGGTTAAGGGAACTTGGTACCCTAAAAATCACAAACCTATCGTTTTTTTTACTTTCATTTAATCTTATTCTTTGCATTATTATCTTTCGATTGATATATCACTTGTGCATGTCGGAAAGTTAGAAGTTGACTAAAACTTCATTTGAAAACAAATTAGGCAATTCAGCCACAAACCCTTTTTAGAAAAAAAAGCTAACAAATGCTTTATGATAAAAAAATCTATTTTAGAAATAGAAATAATAACTATAAAAAAGAATGTGTAGTATTAAAAGCAGAATATTTCCGAGGCAATACAATAATGTAATTTTTCTTCCTTGTGAAATGTGTGCATGTAAAATTTTTAAATTAAGGCATTTTATATTAATAATTTTTATAATTTCAGTTCTTCTTCCTGATATATTTTTCATACAAATGTAATACTTTAATATTATAAGAAGAAAAACAGCTAAAATTTCTGTCGTGACAGAAAAAAAAATTTAACATTTTTCTTCAATTTTCATGGGCAATTAGTACTCTCTAAAAGTAGATCATTTATAAAAATGTGTGGGTTGAAAAAATATGAAAATGCAATTATTTTAAAGAAAAACGTATAACTAATATCTTAAAGTGGTATTTTAAGTTTTATTAAGCTTATAATAATTATTTTTCAGAATTATAAACTTTAAACCTGTTTTTCTCAGTTTGTTTTTTTTTCAAAATCTTATTGCATTCAAAATGCAACTCCTTCGACAATTATTTACCAATCACTTCCATTTTTTTTTTTCTTGCGTGTTGAAAATAACGCATGCAATAAAATTTGGGATCCGTTTTGCAATAAACTGAATACTTTTTTAAAAAAAAAAAAATAAAATGTAAGACATGTTGGCTTTTTCGTTGATTTTTAGCCTGTATATCAACATTTTATTTCTTTTCTCGAAAACGAAGGAAGTTATTCTAAAATCGATCCCTAAAGTTGTTTAGATGATCCATAAGAGTATTATAAAAAAATTCAGGTCAAAAAATTAATTTTTACACAAGGAGTAGGATTTTAAAATTTACCCAATTTTCTTCAAAAAATTAAAAATTTCAAAATTGTGTGAATAATATATGAAAATTTTCATTTGGTAACATTTTCTTGAATAAAAACATTGTATAAAATGCTAAAATTTAATTTTTAAATACGTAAATAAAGAAGTTTGCTCAAAGGGTGCCAAGTCCCCTTAACATCCAACATAAGTTTGAAAGGAAAAATCTAAAACTAAACGCCATGTATTCTTGTTTTCTATCAACGATGTATTCGTCCTCCATTGCGACAAATACGCTATTTGTTTGTTTGAACAAACTACTTTAACTTTCATGGCATATAAATGTTTATATACGTTATAAATTTTACTTTTCGCAAATAAATGCATTTTATTTTCCCCATGTGTATTATCCAATTAAACTAAAGCAATGGGATAAATACACATGCAATAAAATACATTCTATCTTCTATCTAGTGTCGCTTCCAAACAATGATGTGTTGTAATGAGACCATTTATTGGTTTTGCAGTCCAGTTTTGAGTTTACAGGTCCAATTGGTATTGATAGAATTACAAACAATTGGATATAAACTTATTAGAAAAATGTTTATTTTTTCTTTTAGCCCCGAAACTTTTACTAATTAATAATTAACAAATTTTAATACTAAAAAAGCTTACCAAAATTAGGAAAACAGGAAATTATAACTAAATTAAAATAAACTACTGACTAAAAATGATCGAACATTTATAGTTTCAAACTTAAAATGATATACTAATAATGCTCCCAAAAGATTCTAGGAGGGGGAAAAACTTATATTTATTTTCTAATATATGAATAGAAAGAATTTTGGTTTAATAATGCGTAAAATGAATTGCAAAAATAAAAAAGGCATAACACTCAATAAAGGCAAAGGTGTTTAAACACACAGCGTTGTGGTTTGTTTACTCAAGGACTATCATTAAAAATGAAATTTTTACTTATAAACAAAACTTGTAACAGTGCAAATTGACACTTTAAAAATAAAACTTAATGCAATTTTTCTAATGCATTTGGTAAAAACTTTCAATAAATTATGTCATTAAATGATTTCTTCAAATGAATTTCTGACATTCCTTTTAGTTAATGCACACAGCGTCAAATTATTTTTTTTTCATTTTTGCTCATATTTAAGCGATTAAGAAATAGTTTTATTTATGTGGTAATAACTGATATTTAAATCATGCTTATTAGTTTTCTTTAATTTAAATTAATGCCCAAGCCCATACTATACTTTAATTCTGTAAGCTTGGACCAAAAAAGTAAATAAATAATGCATCCATGTTTTTAAATCCTAATGTAAGTAATTATCGAACACTTGTTGCATAAGTTTTTTAATTCGCTATGTTTATTTTCATTGAATGAGCCACTTTGATAAGTACAATATTTTATATATATACACATATATGTGCTTGTCTGTACGTTTGTGCGTGTTTGCGTTGTGCGTGTGTGTGTATTATGTGCGTGCATGTGTTGTGTGTGTGAGAGAGATAGAGAAAGTGCGTGCAAAAGCTGGATATTTTGTACATAATTCATATATTTTACGTGATATACCTTAGTACATGGCTTGTGATGTAGATAGGGTAATGCACGATAAATCAGCAGAGGCTTAAAGACTTCAAGTGTTGAGGAAGTGTGAAGATTTGAGATATTCGCTACTTGGCTATGACTCAAAATTAGGAAGCTCGTCTCCATTACTCCTCGTGTACCTTTAAAAGGAGACGTTAATGCACAATCAGTCCTTTAGTAGAAACTATTATTGTTAAGCAAAATTTAAAATACTAATACATCAAAAATTTCTTAGAACTACAGCAAATATAAAAACATTTTTTATGAGGGATTGATAAGAAAGTAATTAGAAAAATTGAAAATACTTTTTCTGTGACACTAGTCAACTTTTATTTGCATTTGGTTCACTTTAATATAGAGAAGCAAATGTCATTATAATAAAATATACTCTTTAAAAATAATAATATTTGAAAAAAGTTCAAAGCAAATGTATCTGCTTTCGAAATTTCATGGTTCAAATTTATTAAAAAAAATGATCTTTTTACTTTTTAAAGTTTCGGAAATATACCGTAAGGAAGTGTACATATTCCAACAAATAATATCCATTCATACTGTAACGTTTGAAAAAATAACGGTGATATTCTTGGTTAATTAAAATATGGAATTTATTTACGTCACAACTATTGAAACTTATTTACAAAATGATACATATTAAAGTTATTAAAATTAATTATAGATTGTTAGAGTCCACTATTTTGTGAGAGGAGGATTCGTTCGTCACCGCTCGCGTGCAAGTTCAAAGCATCTCTCCCCTCATCTTCCGGTCGGGTCGCTAGATTCCTCGGGGGGTCAAACAGGGGTTGCGCTGCATCTGAAGCTGCACGTGTGGGCGTCGAATCTACAAAGAAACCGACACCAGATGTTGTTGTTTTCGAGACGTGACGTTACAGCTCTCGCCCTCTCTTATGGAACTTTTCCGTTGAGAAAAGTTTAATGGGATGACGATGAGACAACTGACAGATTACCAACACATCCCTTCATCAAGCACCACTATATTTCCGAGCTGCAATTTTAATTACTAAAGAAAACGCTGAACTAAATTTGGAATTACTTATTTCTAGTGAGTGAGTGTTCTTGCTAGGGAACTTACACAAATCCATATTACGAAATAGCAATGTAATCAATGTAAGAAAACATACTATACATTAAATAAAAATACAAACACTCCTATCACAATGCCTAGTATCAATTATACTAACAACATGTTATATCAAATGCTAGTGTAAGACCTTGCACATAAAATATTCTTCGCCACAATACTTAAATAAAATTATACTAACGACATGTGTTGATATGATATGCGAAGTGTACAACCTTACACACAAAATATTTTTCACAATATGCCTCTTGCGTAAACTAAATACTCATGTATATTTTAAAACCCTATACACAAAATTAAGCATATTAATACATTTGCTTTTCATGGCTTTATCTTTTGACACGCATCTCCATTCGATATGATATACAGTACTAGTAAATAAATAAAATTTAATACAATTATTAACCTTTAACTAAAAAACATAAGCAACAATTATTATTCATGAGCAAGAGAACATTGTTAACAATCCCTAATTATCTATCACCGATCTGCTGAGACTATCTGCATTTTTGTGACTTTTACCCGACCGATGTACAATTCTAAAATTATATGGTTGCAAAGCCAAAGCCCATCGCATCAATCTAGGGTTAGAACTAACATTTCTATTCAACCACACCAACGGGTTGTGATCGGTCATAACTAAAAATGAATTTCCATCTAAGTAATAATGTAACCTTTTAATTGCGAAAACAATACTAGCACATTCCTTCTCCGTCGTACAATAACGCTTCTCTACCTCTGAAAATTTCTTACTCAGGTAAAGGATTGGATGCTCCTCACCTTGTTCAGTTAATTGGGTTAAAACTGCTCCCATACCTGCGTTCGAAGCGTCCGTTTGAACAATGAATTCTCGTTCAAAATTTGGCGCGTACAAGACGGGCTTATCAATTAGTTTCCCTTTTAGTTCTCGAAATGCGTTTTCACACTCGGTCGTCCACTTAATTTCTCCCTTCTTTGCTCTTCCCTTCAACGCATCCGTCAACGGAGCAGCGATTACCGAGAACAGATTTATATATTTTTGGTAATAACCCGCTATACCTAAGAAAGCACGTATTTGGGTTTTCGTGCGAGGGGTAGGGAACTCTAGAACAGCCTGAACTTTGATCTCGGAAGGAGTGCGAAAACCCTGACCCACAATGTGACCCAAAAATTTGACATTTTGTTGCGCAAACTTACACTTTGAAGGTTTTATCGTTAACTTAGCTCTCTTTATTCTCTGCAGAACCGTTTCCATATGTTTAATATGCGACTCCCAAGTATCTGAGAAAATTGCGATATCGTCTAGATACGGGACAACGAAATCCTCTAGTCCGTTAAGTAATTCAGCCATGAGTTTACTAAAGAAATATGGAGCATTCTTTAATCCGAAACTCATCCTTAGGGGGTCGGTATGTACCAAAGCTAGTACAGAAGGCTGCGTATCGCTGTGCTGTTTTACTCAAAGGTATTTGCCAATATCCCTTAGATAAGTCAAAGACGGTAATAAATTTAGCCGCCGATACTTTTTCTACGCGTTCTTCGATATTCGGAAGAGGAAAATATTCCGTTCTAATGATCCCGTTTAATTTCCTGTAATCTATACATGGACGAGGTTCTTTCCCAGCTACCTCAACTAAAATCATAGGGGACATGTAATCCGATTCTCCTACCTCAATGATTCCTAATTTTAACATTCGGTTAATTTCGTTTTTTAAGATTTCATTTTGTCGGTGCGACATTCGATAGGGCTTCGTCCTAACTGGTTGATCGCTAACTAACTGGATTTCGTGTTCAACCAGATTAGTTAAACCGGGATTGTTTGAAAAACATTTAGAGTATTTATTTAATAATTCGCGCAGTCGATCCATTTGTTTGTCGTGAAGGTGTTTGTTCAACTCGCTAGCCTGGATTACGTCCTCGAAATCATAAATGAGAGAATTGTTTTCTAAGTATGGGATTTCTAACTCCTGGTCTGCGAGAGAGTTTTTTGTTTCATCATTAATAATTACGTTAACGTGTTCTGGCCTTTTGTAATATGGTTTTAGCATATTTATATGATAGATTTGAGATGTTTCGCGTCTGCCGGGGATTTCGACTAAATAGTTCGTTTCCGAAATTTTATTTAAAATTGTCCCAGGACCTATCCACTGCACTGCTAATTTATTTGCTCTGGATGTAGCTAACACTAGGACTAAATCTCCATCCTTAAATTCACGTTTTACTGCGTTTTTGTCATACCAAGTTTTCCGCTTAACTTGCATTTCCTCCATTTTATTTATAGCTACTTCTTGACATCTTTTTAATCTATTTATTAACTTAAACATATATTCAGTGACGAGATCACCCTCTTCTTCCGGTTCCATCCAATGTTCCATTACTAACGTCTCTGGGGTTCGCAAATTTTTCCCATACACCAACTCTGACGGTGTATACCCTGTACTTTCGTGCGATACAGTTCGTAACGCTAAAAGAATTGACGGAAGATGTTTGTCCCATTCGGAGCCTGCATCTAAACATAAGACTCGTAAGAGTCGTTTCAACGTTCGATGAAATCGCTCAACAGGGTTACTCTGTGGATGATACACAGAACTATGCCTGACAAGTATTCCGAATCTTTCAAAAAACTCGGTAGTCAGAGCACTAGTAAAAGAAGTACCCTGGTCACATTGTATTTCACGGGGAAACCCCATCCGACTAAAGATGTTTAACAGCGCATCTGTGACACTAACGGAACTAATATCAGACACCGGAATAGCTTCAGGGAATTTTGATGACATGCAAATGGCCGTGATAAGATATCGATTCCCTTTAGATGTGATCGGGAGAGGCCCACATGCATCAATATTTAGCTTAGTAAAAACCTCCTGAATAACAGGGACCAATTTTAGTGGAGCTTTCTTTTTTATCATTGGGCTTCCCAGCCCTCTGACACTGATCGCAAGTTTTTACAAACTGTTCCATATCTCTATAGCAATTCGGCCAGTAAAAATATCGGTTTAATTTGTCTTTGGATTTCGTAATTCCCAGATGTGCAGATGTTCCCTCATGACACAATGATTTAATAGGGTCGCGCAACCCTTCCGGCACTACTATTAACTTCACCACGTTACCTAACTTATCTTCACGATTTTTGACCAATAATTCCTTCTCTAGCGAATAAACCTGATTGGTAACCTGCACTTGACTGGCTGCCTGTTCGTATAAGGGTTTAATCTCCTCGCTATTTTTTGAGCATTGATTAAATTTTCTCGCGTAACCCTTAGCAGCGCTAATTCCGGAACATATTCCTGGAGTGCAGGTATTAAAATTTCGTCCTCTGCATCCGAAGAAACAATTATAACCTCATCTTCCCCTTTTTTAGCATCACCACTATCTATTCCCCTTTCTTCTCTAGCCGCTTTGACTTGAGACCTTGTTTGGACAGCATTCAATATTTCGACTGGCAGGAAATTATAGCCTAAATTTCCTTTTATTAGCTCGGCCGTTTTATTTCCAAGCAAATATCGACCGTGTTGATTTAAGTGATTTCCACAAACCGCTGCCTTAGTCTGCACCGTTCCAAAATTTCCGGAAATTTCCACGACCGCCAAAGGTAAACAAACTAATTCTGGGCTTAACGGTTGTTTTACCCAAACATTTTCACCAGAGAAAGAAGAAGGATTTATGTATTTTGCACATACTAAATCTATTGTCGCTCCCGTATCTCTAAGAATGTCTATCTCGTGACCATTCACAGAGCCCTTTGTTGTATATGAATTAAGAAAATCCGGGTTTTCATTTCCTTCAATATTATTGAGAGTTTCCGTCGTTTTGTTTTTTATTAATTTAGGGCAACCGGCTTTTATATGTCCAGGCATATTGCAATGATAACATCTTTGTATCACGCGTTTTTCAAAAGTTCTCTCTCTAGTACTCTCCGGAACAGAAGCTCCTAATCTGGGGGAAGTTTTCCCAAATCTATTTTCTTTTTCCTTGATCCCTGAGTATGTCAAAATTTTATCATTTCTGCCCCACCTATCCATGGGTTTCGAATTTACCTTTCGGACGTCCTCATAATTATCAAAGAGTTCTGCTATTTGAGTAGCTGATTTAAGGTTTGCCCAATTATCTAAAAATGATCTTTCATACTAGCATTGGCGCGTTTTTAATTGATCTACCACCATTAGATCTTTAAGATCTTGAAAGGTATTTATTTCTAAGCCAATCAGCCACTCATCTAGATAATTCGTAATTTCAAAAGTGAAATCCTTCCAGGTGCTATCGGATTTTTTCTGGTGTTGGACAAATTTTTGCCGAAAGACCTCCGGACTTAACTTGAATCTTTTAAGTAATAATTTCTTTACATAATCGTAATTTTCGGCTTGTTCCTCCGGTTCGCGAGCAATAAATTGCACGATCTCTAGGGGTAACAAACCCAATAATTGCCCCACCCACTCTTTCTTTTCTATTGACGCCCTTTTAGCCTGGCGTTCAAAGATCACTAGATATAAACTAATATCTGACTGCTTAGGATCGAAATCTGGGATCAATTTTTTTAAGTTTAAATTAGAGGTTACAGAACATGCATTTGTAGAATCGTTTGATTCATCGTTTACCCTAAATCCGGATTCTATTTTAAACCTTTCTAAATCAAATTTCAGCTGTAATTCTTTCTCTTTTAATGCCTGCTCCTTTACTAACTCCTCCAATCTCATTTTTTTAGCCCTTTCTAACTCCTCCAATCTCATTTTTTTTCTAGCTCTTTCTAAGCCCTCTAACTCTTCCAATCTCATTTTTTCAGCCCTTTCTAACTCTTCCAATCTCATTTTTTCAGCCCTTTCTAACTCTTCCAATCTTTTTCCGTTTGCAATGATAGTCTCATACAGATTTTTAACAAATTCCTCTTCATAACCTTCACTGTTAGTGATTGCAATTTTTATGCTAGGGACAGTCATATTTAAAGTGGCATTTATTCCTAATTCCTCAGCAAGTTGCAACATGTCTTGCTTTTTCCCTTTACCAAGGAAAGCCATTTTTTAAACAATATCAAATAAATGTCACGCTAAATTTTGCACTATTGTTACTATTCTCTATTAATACAATAACACTGGTCCCATGCATACACAGAAATACACAAAGAAAAACTTAACACTAAAAATAATCAAAATCATTCAAGAGACTTAAAACACAATAAATCTTAAGCTAAAATTGCACACAATGCTTGAAATACAATTACAATTCTCTAGAAACAAAATAACACTGTTCCCATGCAAGAAAAAACACTAAGTATTTCAAAATTTCTAAAGAACACTTTAACCAAAATTCCTAATACAATATGCAGTTTGCAACTCAAAAAATATAACAGTACTCACCCATTTGAAGTACTCAGCTTGCTGTCAGAAGCAAATTATGTGCACTAGTGGTACGGCTTCCGAAATTCGCTTTTCTTCGGACACTCTCGCCGTTAACACTATAGATCAGTTTGATCTTTGAGCAGGACGCTCTTTTTCTCCGAAGCTGAATTGAATCGCAGCACGGCTTCCGAAAATCGCTTTCCTTCGGACACTCTCGCCGTTAACACTATAGATCAGTTTGATCTTTGAGCAGGACGCTCTTTTTCTCCGAAGCTGAATTGAATCGCAGCACGGCTTCCGAAAATCGCTTTCCCTTCGGACACTAGCCGTTAACACTATAGATCAGTTTGATCTTCTATGAGCAGGACGCTCTCTTTCTCCGAAGCTGAATTGAATCGCAGCTCGGCTCTTCTGAAGATCTCTTTTCTCCCTGCGTTGCGGTCCGTCCGTAAAAATCCAAAATTTTCCTCCTCTCACGGGTCCTGAATACTAACTTTTTATCCCAAAGCGCTGCCACCAAAACTCTAAGCTGTAACGTTTGAAAAAATAACGGTGATATTCTTGGTTAATTAAAATATGGAATTTATTTACGTCACAACTATTGAAACTTATTTACAAAATGATACATATTAAAGTTATTAAAATTAATTATAGATTGTTAGAGTCCACTATTTTGTGAGAGGAGGATTCGTTCGTCACCGCTCGCGTGCAAGTTCAAAGCATCTCTCCCCTCATCTTCCGGTCGGGTCGCTAGATTCCTCGGGGGTCAAACAGGGGTTGCGCTGCATCTGAAGCTGCACGTGTGGGCGTCGAATCTACAAAGAAACCGACACCAGATGTTGTTGTTTTCGAGACGTGACGTTACAATACATAGTTTTATTTCTCATTATAATAATAAATACGTATTTAAAAAATAGAAAGTATTACGATACGGAAAAAAAAGAGATACACAAAAAGTTTCGATAAACCCTAATAGCCAATCATATTTATTTTTATTTGAATCATGCACTTTTTTCAATGTTCCTCATTTGTAATGATTTCAAAAGAATACAAATAACCATACGATTGTTAATTATAGTGATATATCCCAATTATATATATATATATATAGTCTAATTCTCTACAAACAAGAGATTAACATTCATCAACCACATTCGAAATAAACATAGAGGCAGTAAAGAGATCATACAATAAAGGACACTACATTAAAAATTATAAAATGGATGTTGCAGTATTATAAACACTGCTGACTTAGGACAGCTAATATATAAAATAATTTATATAAAAGTGCGGTTGAACATGCTTTTTGGCCAGTAAACCTTCCCCCTTTATGTAAATAATACTGAGCAAAAATCTATTGAAAGTAATGAATAGGAATACTAAATCCATTACAAAAAGGAGGTAACTTACCTAAAAATTGCACTTTAAAATGCAGTGCTCGCGCTAAATTTGAGTGGAATAAATAATTTTTTGCCAGATTCTGAACCATAATGCAGTTTCAAAGCATGTGAATGGCTGAAAAATGTAGCACTTAACAAAAGTATAAAAATATTAGAAACAAAAATTAATAAAAGAGTTACAAATTACCTTAACTTTAGTGGCGCTAGAGTATATATGAATTAAATAATAATAAGTAAATTTAACTAATAATAGAATATGGAGGTAAATATATTTGTGAAA
Organism: Trichonephila clavipes; assembly: GCA_019973935.1. NCBI lineage: Eukaryota > Metazoa > Arthropoda > Arachnida > Araneae > Nephilidae > Trichonephila > Trichonephila clavipes. The sequence goes on from BMAU01001821.1 coordinate 252,578, forward strand.
TGTGTATATTTATAGTATCTAAATAGTATTAATCTAAGGATTGTGTTAATCCTTACAATTTTGAATTGCTTTATTCATATAACTATTATTAAAATTAATTGGGTATTTCTGATTTTGGCAATATTTAGTAAAATGTTTATACTTATTTATTATTTCTGCTTTTTTTGACACCAAAAATTTATTGCGTTGTATAAAATTAATAACAATATTTCTGAATACAGAAATATGTATACACTATTCTCATTTTAAAATTATTTTAAGTTGTTATTTTTGTACTGTTTATATATATACACTGGTGTGCAAAAATTAAGGACGAGACGGTTTTTTCAATATAACTTTGTGCAAAAGCTTTCCAAATCAACACATTTAATACCGTAAGATCCCCAATACGTAAGGACATGTGTAATGTAAGCAACACTTACGAAAAGAGAAATCAGAGGGATAAAAAGAAGTTTGATTGAAAAAGTAGCATAGAGCGCAATGCGACTAAAGGCCGAAACATCCCTGTGATGGGTGTCCAGCAAGAAACATCCATTCTTTAGTAGGGGATATGATCTCCCCTGACTGCTAGGCAGGTTTCACAGCGTCTGCCCATGCTGAGAATGAGGGTGTCAATGAGTAGTTGAGGCATTGCTGCCCATTCGTCTTGCAGCGCTAATCGAAGCTCCCGAATCGTTACTGGTGGTAAGGTACGAGCTGCCAAGCGTCTGCCTAGAAAATTTGGCAGCTGCTGTGCGATGACATGGTGCATTGTCGTCCATGAAAAGGAACTGCAGACCCATAGCGCCTCTAAAAAGACGCACATATGGAAGAAGAATCTCGTTACAATAACGGGTCCCGTTGACTGAACCTGCGTCGAAGATGTGAAGGTCTGTACGACTACCAAGCATGATGCCTCCCAAAACGAGAACACCGCGACCTCCTTACCTGTCCCTTTCAATGATGTTCTAGGGATAATTGCGGCTTCCCCGCTCTCTCCAGATGAGTATGCGATGAGAATCGCTACTCAAACTGAATCTGCTCTCATCTGTAAAGAGTACTCGTCCCCATTCATTGTCTCTCCAATTCCGGTGTTCCCGGCACCACAGAGAACGCCTTCTCCGATGGGCAGGCGTTAAAGGTACACACCGTACAGGGCGTCGTGCAAACAGACCACCACCGTGCAGTCTTCTGGCCACGGTAAAACGCGATATCGGTCGTCCAGTCGCCTGTGTCTTGTGTCTAGCGATTTCTCCCGCTCTCTGCCGCCTTTTTCTTCTTGCCTGTAAGACAATGTACCGGTCATCTGCGGGTGTTGTTCCTCGTGGACGACCACTACTGAACCCCCGGATAGCTGTTCCTGTAGTTTGAAATTGTCTCCAAAGTCGTGAAACGATTCTGTGAGCAATTCAGAACTCACACTTGTCACGCTGCGGCCTTCCTTCAACTTCCCAATGATTCGACCTCGGGTAAAAGCATCCAGATGTCGTCTAACAGATTGATTATTCGCCATTTCTCGTTCAGGCAGCAACTCGGTGTGATTTTAACTGCTATACGGCGTGCAATCTCTTTGCCAGAAATACTGATCTTACACCGACAACATGCTTTATACTACTCAGACACTACCCCATTACGTCTACCTGCATATCTGCGCATGTGCTACCGTACTTCACCTTTTTTAATCTCCTGATTGGTCTTCTGTCCGCTTTGCCTCTTCGTTCAGCTGATATGCTAATTTTTCGACTTCGTCTTTAATTTTTGCACACCAGTGTATATATATTTATAAACCGTACAAAAAATAACTTAAAATAATTTTAAATGTTTCCTAAATCTTATTTTTTAAAAAATGTTTAGATTTGGTGTATTTCAAGCTATCAGTTAAGTTCCAACAGAAATGCAATTTTTTTTAGGAAAGAAATACACAATATCAGATGGAAATGTTCAAATATATACACATTTATATGTTATTGTTACTTAATTAAGGTTTAAAATTCTCTCATTGAATCTTAACCTGAAATTGAAATTTGTTGACTTTATTGAGTTTAAAGTAAGATAGTCAGAATTAAAAAGGGAAAAATGAATGATACAAATTTTAAATTTTTTAATAATGCCGATGTAAGTTATATAGTATAGTAAGAAACTATACTGGTGTAAGAAATTAAGAGAGTTTGCATACTTGATCGATTATCTCTAGAACTACTGGACAGAATTTAATGAGATTCAATATGTGCATTAAATGATACATTCCAGAACAAATAACCCTTCAGCAAACGCAATACACACGCATTATCTTGCGTAATAGTCGTTGGAGTTTGAAAGTATGAAACATCGGTTGCAGAAGGAACAATATAAATGTATTAATAGGGGATATGACCCCCTCATGCAGCTATACGGCCTCGCAGCGTGATGTCATACTTGAAATAAGGCAGTTTATCAGTTCTTATGTGTGTGGTAATTCATCCCAATCCTTCAGCAACGATGTTTCCTTTTCCTGGATGGTTCTTGGAGGAAGGTTGAGAATTTTACTTTTCCTTCCCAGATCGTCTCAGACATGCTCTATAGGATTGAGGTCTGGAGACCTGGCTGGCCAATTCATATGGCGAATATCCTCATGCTCTAAAAATTCACTGACCAGAAGAGGTCTATGTGGTCTTGTGATATCGTCCATTAAAATGAACGCGGGTCCACATACACCCCTGAATAGGTGAACATAGGGTTCCGAGACCTCATCCCTATATCCTACACCAGTACGTAAGGAGAAGATCGGTGTTTAGGCTGAAGCGTAACTGATCGACGGACAGTACGGTTACCAATTGATCCATACTCCAATATCTATGCTATATGCACCATGCTTATAGGATTCTTATGTTTGCAGACGTGCGGAGGACGCAAATAGCCAGTCTTCTGGCAAACAGTCCTCTCTCATAAAGCCATTTTGAAACAGACACCCTTGATAGAGGGGTTCCTTTGGCCGCATACAAGTAACAAGAGAGCTGAGAAACTGTAGTCCTTCTGTTACGCCTCGTTTTAATCGACAAAGAGCGATCTTCTTTAGACGTCGTTGCTTTTGGACGAACTTCCTCAGACTTTCTATCGATGAATTCAGTACTCTGGAACTGTATCCATAAGTTACACACGACGCTTGGTGTTAAACTGAATTCTGTACAAATCTTAACTTGACGTTGACCTGATTCAAGACTCTCTGCAATTCCCCACCTTATTCCATCATCTATACATTGGTGGTTACTCATTTTTACTGTTACAATTTGATTTGAGGCAATAGCTTCAAAATAACACCAAGAAATTCAATGAGGTGTACTGGCAAACGAAATAAGTCTTAACTCAATTGTGCTTATAAAGCCTTTTTTTTCCTGCTAGCTCCACCTGCACGCTTACGTATTTGCTGTAAAAGATTTGCATTTTTATCTAGACGCAGTGGTTTTTCCTTCAGTTCAGTTATTTCCATGCAATTCGATAAAATATGCAAATTCTCATAATTTATTTCATCAGTGTATAGGATATATATTAAATGAATGTCTAAAAATATATTTATAGTACATTAATTGAAAAATACGATGATCACGTTAAATAAATAGAAAAACCTATTTTTATGTAGATCAGTGCATATGTGTTGTCGGTTTGAAAACTATGCAAATTGCATGAAAGCACACTAAACCCTTATTTTAAACCTAATATTTTTGGCAAATTAAACTAAGATTCTCATTTTAATCATTTTTATTTTGACACGGTAGATATGATTGTTGAAAATAACACGTAGTGGAATGGTCGCTTTTAAAACGAACTAACTGGAGCAAGTTTCAATTAAGATTTAACTATTTGTAAAAACTCTCATGTAATTACAGGTTTAAAAATGTCAACATTAATTAAGTAAGAAATATGAGAAATATTATAAGAATACTAGAAAGTAATAAAAATAAACAAGAAACACCGATAAAATGAAATCAGCAGCATCATGTTTATACTCCAAAATGATTATATTTAAGTGAGTTTTTAAAATCTTAAGAGACCGAAGACGCGCGTTTTCTAAAATATTGCATTAGGAAATTCTTCGAACGATAATGAAGCCACTGTGACTTTTTATATTTTTTTTTCTCTTGATAAGTTTGTACACTACTAGTTTTAATTGTGTAGAATAGATGTATATGCGGAAAATGACATTAAAAAAATATTTTTATTACTCATGCAAATAAAAAGGCCCAAACATTTATTATTGCTTATTACATTTATATGCATATTAGATACGTAATTTTAAGGGTCATAAGAATAAACATTTTCTATTGAATTTTTTGTGGTTTGTGTGTAAAATATCTAATTTATTTTACTCTACGTATCAGATTCAAATTACGAATTTATTTCCTTGGACTCTGTTAAGGAAATAAGAAGTGTTATATTTAAAGTAAAACCGTTGAAATTAAGTCGGAGAAAAACATAAAGTTCGTATTGAGTTGATATTAGTTCAATTCAAAACTTAGACAATTTAAAGTAAAGTGAAGCATAATGAAAATTAACCAAGACATAACAATTATATAAAGAATGAATTTGGCACTCACTAGAAACAATAATTAATAAATTTAAATCCTTTTCTTTTATGCAAATGGTCTATTTTTGGTACAATTTTAAGTAGATAAAAGTTCTCGTAATGTTTAAATATGTCATTTATAACCATTTACATACCAATTATGCGTATCATCGTCAGTGTAAATAATAAAGTTTTATGATGTTTATTCATACAAAAAAAAGTTTCACAGCTTTGAAAAATGATTTAAGGAATTCTAAAATAGCTTTTTGGACACATAGCTTTTGGGAATATTTTTTAAAACACATCACAAAATAAAATAAAATTTTTAAATTCAGTCACATATGATTTTAAGCTGACAAAATGTACCTAATTGCCTGACCATAAATTAGAAAAGATTTAGATTGAGGAGAAATCAATAATCCTCAGCTCTTTAACTATAATTAAAAAGTCGTTTTTAACTTCTGCTCCTTATTTAACTGACAGGAGGGAACAAAAAAACATTCCACAACTGGATAAGATGAAACTCTCGCTCTAATCAATAGACTCATTCTGTCTTATCTTATCAACGAGAAGAAGTTTTATTATAGCTTGGTTGAATCTTAAACGCTGACAGAATAAATGTACTTTTCGGATAGTTAAACATGTACTATTTTTCTCCCACAAGAACTAATTTAAAACTGCAGTTTTCTTGAATGTCAGTGAATGTTTGGCAAACATTGGTCATGTTTTCTTGTCATTATTTTTTTTCAGATTTTGGTTGTGATGAAAGGAGGATAATGTTAAAATGACATTTTTAACCTTACAACGCTTTAAGAAGATAAGAAAAATAAATGTTTATTGAAATGCTTCTGAATTTTCGAATAATATAAATGTAAAGAAAAAGCTGAATTGTATTAAGAATAGTTTGAAGCAAATTCAAATAATAACCAGAAATTATCTAGTTTTATCTTGTTTCAATCGATTACATTTAAGGAAGAAGTAATGCGGGAGTTATATTCAAATCTGAAAATTGTTTCAGTCTTTTGTGGTCATTTAGAAAGAGGAACAGACTGAGGTGTCTAAATCCCTTGACCATGATTTAAACTTAAAAACTGCTCATCAATATCCATCTTGAATTTAGTTTAAAAATATTTAATTCTTTCTTTTGGACACAAAACATACAATGTGATATGGCATTACAGTATGTCTCAATTTATAAGAGTTGGAATTATAGTCCCAAAGATTGAGAAAAGTTGTTAGTACAAACTATAAATAATTTGTAAGCACACATTTTTACAAAAGATTTATATAGTTGCCATACCATTTTAAAGATTTTGCATTGTTTATATATGCCGAATATTTCATGGTACTAAGATTATGAGTAGCGCAATGACAGTTAAGAAATTTCGAAATTACTTTTTGGTATTGGACAGGTGTATCGCTGCGGCTGACTTTGATTCAAGACAAATATTTAATTACCAAAAGCAAACATATTGGAAACTTAAGTTCAATAAGGCAATCAACATTGAAAAATTCCAAATAATTTTCTTTAAATATTATGAAATTAAATAAATTGATTTAAATATATTTTATAAAATTAAATTAACACAGATTGACAGTAATAGAGAAATTTTTAAGGACTGATGGTGGTAGCAAGAGATAGATGGTATAGAAATACTTTTATTCTCTACCTTACAATAGAGTTTCAAACTTACATTTTAAAGTAAGCTCCGTTAATGCCGTACTTACTTTTAAGGTATTTTCTGCAAACTGTATTACGAAGATTTTTTTGCATTGTGCATGAAGTAGATTCAAAAACTTCATATAACGAATAGAAGGTATTACATTTTGTAATCTTGAGTTATTCTTAAATCATTCCAATGCTAGTAATTTAAGTTAATAACTGTTAGTTTATTTATTGTTAATTTCCGATTTTCATTTAATGAAATTTAAAGAGAAGTAAATAAATATTCGTACATATATTGATTCGTTTTTTTGGAAGAATGGGAATGAACCTATGTGATTCTAATATTCTATTCACTCAATGTTTTTTTTAAGAAAATAGTTGCAAACACGTATACTTAGTTTTTAAAATTATAAATCACTTGAGAGTGTTTGACGAATATGAATTATCTTATAAAGGGAACTCAATTGGTTCAATGTTAGTCTAATAGTTCATCTCCTGTTTAACTACAGTTTCAACATCATGTAGTTTGTCAAACATATAATGATAAGGGAGAACCCCTTACCCCCTTTCCCCATTCGAAAATAAGAATAAAATATTTTACCATGAGGGAGTAGTACACAATTTCTATTTCTCTCTTACTCGCCAAACCATGAAGAAGCTCACTGCTCAGCATGTGAACCATACATTGTTTTATTCTTATTGAGTGATGATAGATGATGGTAGTTCATCGTCATGCTATCGTGAAAGATTAGGAGAACGTCCGAATAAAACTGTTCTATATATATATGTCATATTTGAAAAGTTTAGATTCAAAATTAAGGAAGTAATTAATGAAAATAGAGCGATCGCTTTACCATCGCGTAAGGATTTGTGAGTAAATAAGCCTATTTGAAGGTGGAACGAGCACTGACGAAGGCAAACGCATACTCGAAAAGGCTTGGCTGGTGTCTCCTCGCTGAGATGTTTTTTGTACCACCTGACTACGCGCCAAAGGGCCGCCATGTTGGATTTTATGTGATTGAAGCGAAATAAAGAAGTGTTTTTAAGATTATGCCCTCCTCATTTTACCAGCAGGCCTGGGGCCTGTCATATATATATATATATATATATATATATATAAATACATAGAGAAGATTACACAAATATAGTAGGAATCGACTCAGTACACTAAGAATGACTATTCGAATAGGTACGAACTTCGTACGTCCATATATTACGAATTTTTACGAGATACATAGTTATATTAACGTTGTTTTATAAAGCAACACTAGGATTGTATGTGACGGACTTTGAAATTTGAAACATCTGTGTTGTGGAAGTGGTCCCTATGTGTTTTTGTCTCAGGAAACCAGACGAGGATGTTGATACAACTCTTTTATTTCCAAACTCGGTTACTCAGGGAGTATGTCGGAACACTTACGATGGGCACCGTTTCTGCGCTCTCGCTCGTCTGATCTCCCACACACACTCTGAAGAACTCTTAATTTGCGTTTCGCTTAATACACTTATTCACCGCCGCGCGGCGCCCACTGCGCATGCTCGAACATACCCCCCGGCCTTGCAATATCAATATTCAACAATAGCAATACAGTTTCACAATTCACAACAAGTTTCACAAAAATTACACAATTGGTTTCAAAATTATTATATATAGATAAAAGGTACTATAAATTTTCAGTAAAAAAAAAAAAGAGTTAAAATTACAATAGCACAATTTAAAGATAAACACATAATTTCTTAAATGGAAATTAACCTTAATTATTTACATCTACAGGTAGAATACAGATCTTAGTTATGGGCCTCTTAAATTCTCCGTTCTTTGTTTTAATCCTGACTGTTCTCACTTTACCATCTGAACCATGATTGACCTCAACGACGCGCCCTAAAAGCCAGTTGCAAACTGGTGTAAAATCCTCCTTTACAATTACCATTGTACCACACATTACATTGTCCTTCTCGATCATCCACTTTCCTCTCTGTTGGAGAGTATTCAGATAATCTGTACTCCATTTTTCCAAACTACTTGAATTACCTTTGTTGTTCTCTGCCAACGTCTTAATCTATTGTCACTAATATTAATTACTAGGGGGCTCAAGAATAGAATTAATTGATCTACCAATCAAGAAATGTGCAGGCGTTAATACCTCAAAGTTATCAAAATCATTAGATATTGGTGTAAGGGGTCTGGAATTTAAAATTCCTTCAACCTGGATAATCACTGTTTCAAACTCCTCGTAGGTGAGTCGGGATCTTCCCAGTGCTCGCTTGAGGTGATATTTCACTGACTTTATGCCCGCCTCCCAAAGACCTCCCATATGTGGGGCCCTTGGTGGAATAAAATTCCATTCAATACCTTCCTCAGTGAAATATGCCGCCAGATTTTGATCTGGAAAGTTAAGGGTCTTATAAAATACCTTTAGTTGAGAATTCGCTCCAACAAAATTTGTTGCATTATCCGTAAAAATTTTGGAACATTTTCCTCGCCTAGACATGAATCTCTTAAGGGTCGCAATTATTGCATCCGAAGTCAAATCGGAAAGAATTTCTAGGTGGATGGCACGTGTCACAAAGCAAATGCAAACACAAACATAAATTTTATTCAAAACGCCCTTTCTCTGGTGTTTGTAAGTTACAAAATATGGACCTCCCAAATCTAGTCCAGTTATACTGAATGGAGGGGCCATATTTACTCTTTCATATGGAAGATTGCCCATTATTTGAGAAGAGGGAATTGGTTTACACTTGAAACACACCACACAAGTATGAACCGTTTTCCTAGCTAGGTTTCTACCTCCTAAAGCCCAAAATCTCAATCTTACTGCATTCAGCAGTCCTTGTGGACCAACGTGAAATAATTTCTTATGCAAAGTTATGAAATATATTTTACTTAATTTAGAATTTTTAGCCAGTATAGCTGGATGCTTTTGGCTGTAGGGTATGGAAGCTTTTTCCAGCCTTCCACCAACTCTCAGGATTCCTTTATCATCCTGGAATATATTCAAAGATTTAAGATTACCTGACGGGTCACTTAAGTTAATGCCACTCTGGTCCTGTTTAATAAGCCAGGTTTCTGCATCATTTACCTCACTTGTAGTTAAAGGTCCCCTCTTTTTCACCTTGGATCTGCAATTTTCAATAAATCTATAAATATAAGAAACAATATGTATTATTTTAAAATAATTATTAGAAAGGTCCATAAGATGGTTGAAAAAGTCAAAGTTCCTGGAACTCAGCAGTGAAGTCTCCAGAGTTCTCTCAGACACCCTTAGTTCGCAGTCAAAGTCATCTCTCTGGGTTGTTTCTGCAATGACAGTAGTTGAATAAGTACTCTGTAGAAGCTCAGGACCATGCCACCATAGAGAGTCGTCACGAAGCTCCTCAGGAAGTAGTCCTCTAGATAACACATCTGCAGGATTCTGTTCTGATGCAATGTGATGCCACTGGTCACGGGAACTTAGTTGATGAATCTTAGACACTCGATTAGCCACGAACGTCTTCAAATCTCTTGATTCTCGATGTATCCATGAAATCGCAATAGTCGAATCCGACCAAAAATGCACAGCTGTAATCTGAAGATTCAATGCCTCCTTCACCTTCTTCATCAATTTAGCGGCAAGAACTGCCCCACACAGTTCAAGTCTTGGAATAGAAATCTGCTTCAGAGGCGACACTCGGCTTTTACTCGTTACAAGACACACTTTGACTTCTCCAAGGACAGATATAGACTTGAGATAAATGGATGAACCATACGCCTTTTCCGATGCGTCGCTAAATGCATGTAACTCAGTGTTTCTCAAAGTGTGGGGCGCGCCCCCCTGGGGGGGCGCGATGACCCTACAAGGGGGGGCGCGAGCGTATCGAAAATTTAAAGATTTTTTTAAAAAAAATAACCGGAAAGAGAAGTAAAACAAAATGCTTTCTTCCATAATAAAAAAAATACACACAACACTGACATAATTTATGTTTATTATCTGGCTTTTTTTTCCGTCATCAAATAGCTATCTTTGATCCCAAAACCAAATTAAAGAAGAAAAACATTTTGTTTTATTTGCTGTATTTCCTCAATGAGAGATTTTTTTATTACGTTTTAACATAAAATATTACTCGTTAAAAGAAAAAACGAAACCCAGACCCTGAGAAAAATTCTAAGAAGATAAACAATGCACCACTGTAATTATTATTGAAATACTGTACATTAGTTGTAGAAAAAGAAAAGGAAGTCATGATTCACTTTTCAGCCAGGCTGCATAGTCCGTTTGCTAATCATTTGATTGACCTTCAATATTATGGTATGGTTATTATCAGTATTAGTTCCCTCCCATCTTTTATGTGTTTGCTTTTCGCTTAGGGAAGTTGTAAATAATTGAGTTTTGCGATATTTGGAAAAGAATTGATTGGTTTAACATTTCTGTAATATTAGTGAAAAGCGTCTGATTTGCGTCCTTTATTATGGTCTTGTACTTTTGAATCATTTTAGTTCGGTTTTATTGGATTTTTTCTCAAATCATCAAAGAATTGAATAGTCCTTGAAAGAAGGTAAGTATACTTTCTATAAATTAAAATATTCACTAGAATTCCGATTTGTATCGTGTACAGTAAAAATAATTCTAAACAAATGATTGGGGTGACTGAATCCTCCCGCACTACCATTAATGTTATTATCGAGTACGCGCCTGCTCCCGGGTTAAAACATTTTGAAGTCTTCTCGCTTTAAATGTTAAAAAGTAACACAATTATTCTTCATCGGAATTTTATATTGTTTTTCATAATTTAACATTAATTCTAAATGCTAATTGTGTGAGGTTTAAAATTACAGTTCTTTTAAACAGTTATTTACAATTATAGCATTTATTTTTTTAAAAAAATCATTTTTTACATTTTTGTATACACAATGTCGTGCACACAGTTTTACACTCCTTACAGTTCAGCTATTATATCAAGAATAATGTTTTATTTTTTAAAAAAATGAACTCGTGAGAAGAGTCGGTGTTTCAAGCCAGTATACGTTTGATAAATCAGTACTGAAGAAGGTATTTTATAAATAATTTCTTATTACTGAATTTGGCCGCGGTAGCCGAGTGGTATAGGTATCGGATCGTGGCTTGCCTTGTCACGAGTTCGAGCCCAGTACCACTAAATACCCGCCGTGTAGGGCAGCGATGCACGTTAAATCTGTTGAGAGTTGAAACGTTTTCCCGTTGGTGTGGTGTGGTAGTTAGCAAGAGAGGGTGCCAGCTCAGGTGTCATCCACGTCTCTTGACCATGGTTCAAAATTACGTGGTCCGTCGTCAAAAGCCCTCGTGCAGCTGAACAGTGCGACGTTAATATTCAATCAATCAATCTTATTACTAAATTAAGAACAAGTTTAATAATTATTAGGGACTTCCACGGGCTTGTCTTGTAGAGGAAAGTTTTTCAAAGGAAGGTTTATACTATCAGAAATTGACACTTAAAGAGTAATTTTTCTATATTTAGCTGAGATCTATATTTTTTCTTCAAGGCATCCACTGCAGAAAATCCGGTTTGAAAAAGTTAGGATGTTGAAAATGGTAATAGTATACGAAGTGCTTTTGTTTTCAGTACAGATAATTCCTCATCCACCTCTACCCCAAATTCAAAGAGGGAATTATTACAAAATTGCCTTTTAATTTTCACTGGATGTGAAATCTATGAAGATTTTCTTCTTCGGAATTTGAGAGCCCTTCTTGAAATAGATCCCTAATCCACTCGTAACTTGCTACCAAGCTGTCCTTATCCAGAAAATACTTTTTAAAATTCTTTGCCAACATAGCTAAATGATTTTACATGTTTTAAAAACAACTTTCACATGTTGTTCTACAGATTTGTAAAGTTTTAACACATATCGAGCTGGGGCTTTTTTTCATCATTTACTTCAGTAGTGGCAAATCCAAAATTTAAGTAATTTTGAGAAGATCGCCTTGATTTAATTTTCGGAACCATGCTCGTTCGTCTGTGTACTTGTTGATTCTTTATTATGGTCGAATGTTTGCTTACGACTTAAAAATGTATGTATGATATTGTTTTAATCTACTGCCGTAAATACTTAATTACCGTGAATTACAATTAACGTGGAAATTAAAAAAAATGTACATTCAAGCTAGATTCGGTAGCTATAGGAGTATTGAGTCGACCAAAACTGACTGGAATTGTACGAGGAAAAGCATTTTTACATGTTTTGCGCAGACGTCCGATAGGTTGCCCAGACTCACGCAAACGTACCCAGATGTGATGGATATGATAGAGAGCGACATTGACTAGACTATTTTTCTAATGACATTTGTACTTTGAGGAATGAATGCTGAAGGAAATAAATCTTTAATTAGTTACATCATTTTGCGATCTGTTCCAATTTAAAAAATAGACAAAGAAAAATAACATAATTCTAAGTAATATATATATTTTAAGTAATTTTCTTAAAATATATATATATATTACTTAAAAGTTACATATACACAAAATTTAATATGCTTATCATATTAATTTGTACGGTTTATAAGTAAGATCGTATTGTAACTTTAGCGTCTCTCTCTCAAAGTGCATTTTTATTGCAGTAAATACATTATTGTTGTACAGGGGGGCGAGACAAAAATTATGATTGAAAATTGGGTCGCCAGTATTGAAAGTTTGAGAAACACTGCTTTTAATGTATGAGTGGTGCACAGAGTATTTTATGACTAATTAATTAATACTAAATTAAGAACAAGTTTAATAATTATTAGATACTTCCATGGGCTTGTCTTACAGAGCAAAGTTTTTGAAAGGAGTTTTAAGATAAGAAATTGACCCTCTGAGTTCATTTTCTATATTTAGCTGATATCTATATTTTGTCTTCTAAGCAACCACCGCATTTTGTAATATGTTCCAATTTAAAAATCAGAGAAAGGAAAAAATAACTTAGTAATTATCCTATTACTTAACTTTTTTGCTTAAAAGTAACATATACAAAATTTAATACTTACGTCATGAATTTGTACGGTTTATAATAAATATTGTTGCTTTATCGTAAAAGTGCATTATTATTGCATTCAGTAAATTATTATGTATAAGGGGGGGGCGCGATAAAAATTGTGATTGAAAAGGGGGGCGCCAGTATTGAAAGTTTGAGAAGCACTGATGTAACTCAATGCTCTCCGCTCTATGAATCACAATACATCTGTCAATAGAGATGTTATTCACGGCTTTCAAAGAGTCGATAAATCGACGCCACTCCTTTTGTTCTTTAAAGGGAAGTTCATCACTCCATCCCAATTCCAGCAACCACAATCTTTGCATGAATATCTTTGCCCAAGTTATGATCGGTCCGAGGAGACCCAAAGGGTCAAAGATTCTTGCAATAGTAGACAAAACCATTCTTTTGGTGAATGAAGTTGGCCTTTGTTGCTCTATTCTGAAAAGAAAACAGTCTAACTTAGGGTTCCAAATCATTCCAAGTGCTTTAGTCTCCTCAGACTCCAAAAAAGCATACTCTTGTAGATTGGAAGTTATCTCGGGTAAATTTCCACAATACATCTGAAGTTGCATCCCTGCGGTCTTGAACATTTCTATTAATTGATGCTGCAATTCTATTACCTCTTCTATACTCTCGGATCCCGATAGTATGTCATCCATGTAGCAGTCACTCAGCAACACAGGAGCTGCTAAAGGAAAATTATTAGCTTCATCCATTGCTAAGTGTTTCAAAGTTCTCGTGGCTAGATAAGGTGCGCTAACTGTGCCGTAGGTTACTGTAGTTAACTCGTACGGTTTTATTGGCTCTCCTATGCCCTTCTTCCACAGAATTCTTTGCAAACACGTTTGCTCCGGATGTATGTTTATCATGCGAAACATTTTCTCTATATCCGTAGTAAAGGCATACTTGTGCTTTCGGAAGCGAACCATAATGGAAAAGAGGTCTTCTTGGACCAGTCCGTCATTAAATTGAATTGAATTTAAAGATTTCCCACTCGTTGAAGGACTTGATGCATTAAAGACAGTTCTCATTTTAGTTGTAGACTTTTCGGGGCGATAAACACCATGGTGTGGCATGTAAAATGAAACTCCAGATCCATCCACCTTGATTTCCCTCATGTGGCCCAAATCCTCATATTCCTGTAAAAATTTCTCATACAGGGACAAATATTCTTTATCTCTACTCAGTCGTTTCCACAAAGAGTTTAATCTCTGAATCGCGGTTTGTCTGGATTCACCAAGACATGAAGGATCTTCTTTTAATGGCATCGCCACCGTATATCTCCCCTGGTCATCTCTCGAATGAGTGCTTTTAAAATGGTCTTCGCAAATATCTAATTCACTGGTTTTAACAGAATCGATTTCTACATTTTCGATTTCCCAAAACTTCTTAATTGAATGCTCTAGATTATCCGCAGCCTGAATAAACCCACAATGTTCTTTTCCCTTCGCGTCTGAAGAAGTAGATCCGGAAACGATAAATCCGAAAACAGTGTTTTGAAAAATAACATTTGAACCCTCCGTCTTGAACTGTCCGGGTAACATTAATTCATAAAATACTTCTGCACCTAATAGCATTTGCACGCGCTCTGGAATATTGAAATTTTTGTCAGCTAATTTAAGATTGGGAATATTATTCAGATTAAAATCGATTTTCGTTGTTGGAACAAGATCTTCCGTTATTGTAGGTACCAAAAAAGTCTAATGTTTTAATGTAACTCCCTTCTTTATTGCTAATAGATACTGAAACACGCGAGTCTTTTGGAATTACTGTTTTGTTTAGTCCCGAAACCGAAACATTAGTCTTGTATTTTTTCAATCCAATTAAATCGCATAAGTTGCTCATTAAAAAGTTCGAGGTAGATCCGCTATCTAAAATTGCTTTGACTGGGAATAAACCATTTTCACATTTTATATAACAAATTGCTGAGCTTAGCAAAACACATTTTTTTCTGTTTATACTCGTTGCGGTTAATAAGTTATGATTTTCTACTCGAGACTCGAAGACTGGCGCTGAAGTGTGAAGATGTTCAAAGGTGGAGTTCCTTACTTCCTGGTTTGGCTGGCGCTCTGTATAATGTATCGTTTTATGATGTCTCTTTTGACACTCAGAACAAACAAATCTCGATTTACAGTCTTTCGCTCTATGAGATGTAGAAAGGCAATTAAAGCAAAGGTTATTAGTTTTAATCAGATCAATTCTCTTATTTATGGGAAGTTTTAAATACATTGCACACTTATATAATGGATGCGATTCAGCGCAACAAATACATTTAGAATCTTTAATTTCACTCAAAAATACCCTTGACGCGTTTTTTACTGGATTATTTCTAGTAAGAACATTCGGCAAAGTTTTTAAGCTCTTTCCCCGAGAAGTATTATACAAGTCTATCTCTTTAGCAAGCTCTAGTGGGCGAAACCAATCATTTCCTGCTCGAACGGAAATGTGTGACGCTACCTCTTTTTCAAGCGAACTGAAAATTTTGTCGGACACAATAAGATCGTTTAAAATGTCAAAATCAGAGACCTTTCTTAATTTTAAGTAATACTGCCAATTTGTAATTAAGCGAGAAGTATATTGAATAAATGTTTCATTTGGATGACGCGTAGCTTTTTTAAATTGTTCAAGGAATTTATTGGCACTTGGCTCATATTCTCTTAGTATTATTGATTTTAGTTGTTCATAGTTGTTAAGCTCGTCATCTTTAACATATGTTAACACATTTGAAGCTTTTTCTCCCAACAAATTTAATAAAATCTCCGACTTGAATTTCTCGGGCACATTTTTTGATACAAAGGCTCTTTCTAACGAAGCGAAAAAGAATGCCCAACCTTCAGGTCTATTAGGCACCTTCACCGTTAGGATTCGAACACTTTTCACCAACGCATCCAGCGTGTTACAACCCTCACCTGTTCTCTCGTTATCTGAATTAACATTTAAACGTGCTAGTTCAAGCTCAAGCTCTTTTTCTCGTAACCTATTTTCGGCTTCTTTTTTACGGTCTTCCTCTGCTCTCTTACGGTCCTCGATCGTATATTGAATTAATTCTTTAACAAATTCAACATCCTCTTTAAAATATTTATTTTCTTTAATAATTTCAGTTAACTCAACGATATTTACTTTTCAGCAACAGTCTCACCAAGTTCAAGAGCTACGATCCGAAGATCTTCCTTACGGCAGTTCTTAAACATTTTTCTCTAAAATTAATTTAGTCCTCAATTTATAATAATAAAAACACAAAAAAAACCACTACTCACGTCACCTTGAATAGCTCACTTCTCCGGCTCAGCTGGACGGACCATGTTGTGGAAGTGGTCCCTATGTGTTTTTGTCTCAGGAAACCAGACGAGGATGTTGATACAACTCTTTTATTTCCAAACTCGGTTACTCAGGGAGTATGTCGGAACACTTACGATGGGCACCGTTTCTGCGCTCTCGCTCGTCTGATCTCCCACACACACTCTGAAGAACTCTTAATTTGCGTTTCGCTTAATACACTTATTCACCGCCACGCGGCGCCCACTGCGCATGCTCGAACAATCTGTAAAGTGTCAAAGAGGTTGCCTGAGCTGGCACCTCCCTGTCCCAACTACTGCGCCACATTAATAAGAGAACATTGAACCTCAGCACATTCAACGTGCATCGAACTCTCTCCATGTAGGATTGTTAGTGGCAACAAGATTCAAAACCGTGGCACTCCGTTAACGAATTCATGACTATAACCTCTTTGCAATCACACTCAAATGAATTTTGAAAATTGCACTTAATTAGCAGTTCATGGTGGATTGGCTGTAGCTGTAGTGCATTGCAATCAAGTATCCGGATACGAATGATAAATGAAATTCCAATACTGAGTCATAACAATCTTGCGTTTGTGGTTTTGTCTACATTTGTACACTGCACCAATTCCTCACTGACAGATTTGCGGACGACGTGAGCCTATTTCCCTTTGAGAGAAGACATCTAAAAGAATAAGAAGAAGCACGTTGATAGCATTGCAAGATACCTTACACAAAGTGTGCACTGTTGATATTAGTCCATTAAATTCCTACATGCATTTACATTGAAATACCCTCGGTAAATTTTGTAAATAATTGACTTATTGTATCCCTTATGTGTCCATACTTCAAAATTACTTAATGTCATCGGCAGAACTACCATTAACGTACAGTATATTTCATAAATATAGTTCCTTATAAGTATATACCTTTCAATTGCCCCTAAATAAATTTGATGTTGAAAAGGTTTTATAGCGCATTCTCATTTTAGCTTCATTCCGATCTATGATTACACGCTACGTATTCAGTCACCAACGGTTCAATTACGCAATAAATGGTATCAGATTTAAAATATGTACGATTTCATTTTTATTTCTTTAAATCGATCTAGAAAATATATATTACACTAGTTGTTCATTACTTAAAAACTGTGTTGCATAATATTTTTTCTGTTGTGGCATATAACTACCATTATCTTCTCTGCGAATTATATATTCGAGAGTACCCATATTTGAAATAATTTCTACTCTGTACTTTGTATTGGCTGTAATTTATGTAGTTATTCTGTAAAACATAAATATTTGTAAGCAATTATTTAACAAAAAATGTATAAGTAATATGAAAAATAGAACTATATAATTCTCTAAAAATCAAAACTACACAAACAGGATAATTGAATTTTAAAATACCATTAAAACAAGTGTTTTTTATATTAGATCATCACATATTTATTTTGTATCTAGAGACTGCTGTCATCTGTATTAAAAGTTACTGAAAATGCTGATTTCTGTAAGATATTGTAAAAGTGTAAAATATATAATTTTCTGTAGAGTTAGCATTTGCATAAATATACTATTCCCATGATTAAACACACCTAAAACTTCGCTTTTTTTCAACTTCGCTTTTCTGCCGACTTCTTATATAAGTTGAATATTTATTTTCATGTTCTGATTGTTGACTGGGAGAGTATACTACCGAATGTTCTGTTTTTAGAATTATGTAAATAGAGTAATTTGTGATTTCTACTCGCCTTTCAATCTTATTCTTAATATTTGTTTTGTAAACAGAGCAGTTTTTCAACAGAAAATAAGTTATTTTAATGGAATAAATATAGCAAAAATTCTTAGTGTAAGAAATGTTCAAAAGGTCAATTTGAATAAACAGTTATGAGACATCAGAGACGAGTAGATGAACACGAATCACTTTCAAAGGATGCGATACATTAGATTTCAAATGGTAATAGATATACATTATCAAGTTGAATAAAGTTCACAAAATCACTTGCATGATTGAGAGAGAGAGAGAATGGGTGACAACATTTCATTTTTAACAATAGTATTCCTCAAAAAGGCAAAATAGTGTCTTCGGGTAAAAAGAAATAGAAATTTGACTGTAAGCATTCAGAGATATCGCAGGAATACTATATGTATATCTTAAGAATTTTTGTTATATAACGTGACTGTGTCGACAGAATCGATTAAGAATAAATCAGGTCCTTGATTTAAATAAATAAAACAAAATTGGAGGATAGTCAAATTTTTCTCTAGGAATAATATTATTAAAAATCCAGACATCCGCTTGATAATTTGATGTCATTTAGTAGTACAAGTCTTTGCTAGACAATGTTAATGAGCCTCGCATAATTATTTAAACTTTTTTTAAGAAAAACCATTGAGCCTATCCCTTCGAAATTTATCGAAAAACAATTTTCTTTTGTGGAGAAATTACATAATCTTTTTTTGCAACTTCATCTTTGTGATCATCTGGTCATGGATCAAACTGGATTGAAACGAAGGGGAAAATACAGTCGCAAGATCCTACGACGAGATGTTCCGAATTTGGTTTCTTAGACAAATGTACCAAATTTGATTTAAAAGTATCAATTAACTTTTTTCTTCCTCTTTAAAATCCCCTTTCCTCAATGGTGAATTTTTCTTCATTATCGTCATAAAACTATGTGCTATTGACTAGAGTAATTACCAAAGAATGTGCAGAAAGTTCTCGGGTCAATATTTCTTAGTTCTTTGAAATGACAAGTTTTTAAACGTTTTTTTTTTTCCTATTTCATTTGAAATTTAATCAGTATTTTTGTGAGTATTAGTAATCGAAATATCTCACGTAACTCTATCTGGTTTAGTTATTACAGATCCATCACTTTCATGATTTTCAATGGATTTTTTTCAGCAATTTCATTGGACCCTACCGACATTTTTTTCCAGATGTGTAATTGGAAGAGTAAGGTGCTTTTATTCATCATTTTTTAATTTTTTTTAAATTTCTGTTTAAGTATTTCGAAGTCTGCCATCTGGTATAGTGGTTAGCGACGCTGACTGATGTGCCGTTGGTCCTGGGTTCGAATCTCGGAGAATACATGGATGTTTGTAAATGTATAGTGTCTTCGCGGCAGGGGGGTACTCTAATCAGCCGTCAAGCCGCAAGTCCTCTCGTGAAGTAGGGGGCAGGGGATGATAGGTGGGATGTCCCTGAACTTCCCCCGTGATTTCCTCCCTCAAAATTGGAGTGGAACCAAGCTAAATCGTACTGTCACTTGTATGGTGCTCAAGGCTACGACCAACGACAGGTGTACATCTAGCCCCTTGCCATGATGAATTCCGTGGATCTTGTTCTAACTACTTTAAACAGGTGGCATTAACAACAACAGCAAATATTTTGAAGAATATATAGTAAATGAACAAATGAGGATAAAATTCTAAACTGTTAAAATAAACAAACTATCCCAACTTATATTATTCCAAATCTGAAAAAGGTACCGCTTGGAATGTAGCAAAACAAGCGTTGCCGTAAGTATCCCATTAGACATTTTATGATCTATTTTCTTACATAGTAATGATATTCAAGAGTTTTTATTTTTGAAATCACAAGTTTTAAAATCACTCGTTGCTCAAAAAATAATAAATATGAAGCAAATAAATTGTATTAATCGTTCTTGGGCTGCAGCCATTTTTTTTACTTATTCTAAGATATGTGAACATTACATTACAACAATCAAACTTACTCTATCATTTAAAGTTTTAATTAAGAATTGCTTTCCTCAAAAAAATTTATAAAGCATATGTAGCAAAACAACACTCAATATTTTTTACTTAACTCAATATGTTTTGTTAAATTTTTATTTTCAAGTATGGATCAAATTTGAACAGCGTTTAATAAAACAAGATCAAATATGACATAAAATGTTTTCTAAATGTGGTATGTATCAATATTTTTTCAAGATTTAATTATTCTAAACAAGGGAATACAGTTTTGTATTTCATCTTATTTTAAATAAGTATTCAATTCTTTGGATATATTCAGATAAATAACTGTTGTTTTACAAGGTTTAATTAATACAGTAACTAGATCTCTGTTCTAAAATGAGTTAAAATAAGTCTGTCATGACGTAATATTTTAATCAGTTTATTTTATAATATAACTATATGCACTCAAAACAATTTCATTACAAACATAAATAAAATTCTGTATGATATAAAAACAAAATAAATTCACAAACTTAAGAGCTTAAAATAAGCACTATCTTATGTTGACAAATTTATATATATCTTGTCACTTATTATATTTGATTCAGATCGCTTAAAGGGACATGCTTCTTCAATGAATACCTTTTTCTTTCATTCGACATTGTTATGGCTAAAAATTTTTTAATCATTTTGTGTTTTATTCATTTGTATATGAGGACATCAAACATCTAAAAAAAATAAGTTACTTTCACAACGATATTTAAACTATAAGGAACTTGTCCACGTCTCACCCACACTGAAGCAATAAAATAAAGGAAAAACGTTTTCTTCTGCTTTTGATCCTTGAAATGGGAGACCCCGTAACAAAAAGGGGGAAAATGGGCAGAAGAAAGGAGAAACATTTCTTGAACAACATTCTGATTCACAGAGTATAATACTACCGAAAACATAGGTATGCATGCTAACATTGTTCACAAGAAAAAATAACTTGAAGAAGAATTGATGGAAAAGAACAATAATCCCGTGTTTGTGAATATGTATGCGTACATTATAGAATTTTAACTTTGTTGAAATGTTTTCACGTTCTATAATCGGTGTAGTACTAGTACCATGTGATAAGTTTGTAACGGGGCTTTATCGCACATTTCACTAAATCCTCTTGGGGAATCTTTGAGGCCAAAATGGCATTTCATTCCAACCAACTCGAGAAGAAAACGCGATATGCAGATTAGGAATGATTATATATATGGGAGCTTTAGCATTCGCGAAAAAGTCTTAGAGAGGCCGGCTGGAGGCCGAAGAGTATTATAGAAGCCATGTAGAAGTCACTTAGATGCCAGAACGTTGCATAGTAGCCGTTCAAGTTGGATAATAGTAATTTATAGAAGATATAAGGCTTGGATGCTGATCGCCGTAGAATATGGGTAGGTGATAGATTATTAAACATCTATTATAGAGCTGACTCTAGTTAGTTAAGGAATCGGCTAAACATAAAGGTTAATTTATCAATAAGATAGTGAGTAGGATTTATTGCACTATTTGTTAAGAATTGTTAATTGTCTCACATCACTCCTGATCATTTACCTCTAAGTAATACTTGTGTTGCATTGATTAATATATATTGAGATAAATAAACTAGTTTTATTATGGAAGATTCGAGTGGTCAAACATTTATCCCTACAAATCTAGGTCTCGTGGATGAAGAGATGATACCCCAGGGGCGTGGGGGGTATCACAAGTTGTGATAATAAATACATATGCATTTATAACACACATTCAAATTGCTATATTTGGAAAGCGTTTAAGTGCGTAATATGAAACGTGTAAAAGAGAGGGCAGAATATGATTTCCTCAAGATTAGAACTACATATATATTGAGCATTTCAGTAGCACTTTTTCAGAGAAGTACAATAGTTTATCAAAAGTATTTGAACAGCATTGAGTGGATTATTGCGACATACGAGTACACATTTCTTTCATTTTATTAACACTAGAAGGTCTGACACTTGTATATACCTATATTGCCAAAATCAGTCAAAGTGACTGCATTGTCAAAAAATGATTAATGTGTAAAGAAGTTTACTTTCACAGTTAGCTTCCAATATTTTTTTATATTATTTACAATCATATAACGAGTTATTAGTAAATATTAACAATAAAAAAATTTTATTTCACTTTGAAAAAGTATATTCTAAAAAATTCTAAGGAATTGTGCATTAGATATGCATTTGTTTTTGTAATTAAAATTAAAAAACAGTCAAAAAGACTTATTTCGTCAATCTAGTGTTAATTACTACTAAGTACTAAGGCCAAATCAAAGAAAATTTCGTTCAATTTTTTCAAAGAAATACTGCTTTGAGACAGTACAGGAACATATCATTTAACATTTTATTCGCATCAAAAGAGACAAATAATTAAAAACAATCTTCACTTGAAAAGTAACAACATAGTTTAAATTTGACAGCAAAATCTAACAAATTTGAGGAAACAAGAATGTAATTTGACATCTTTATTTTTTTTAATAATTATTGATAAAGACATTTGTAAAAGTCAGACAACAGAAATTTCTGCATGCTTAAGTATTAAATCTTTCACCAAACATGTGGCCATGGATAATTAAAGAGGAAAATTTATTTTATAAGAATTATTCGAAACTTCTTGACAACTACTAAAATCAATTGCAACCGTTTTGAAGTCTTAAAATTCTTGATTTTATAAGTAGTTAGAAAATTAATACTTTTGCAGTTTTCTACTGTAAAACATTTTAAAAATTAGAAACACTATGTAGCATTGCAGCCAGTATTAATTAATTTCTACTATAAAATACGTTAATTTTTATTTAAATTTTATTTTCAAAATATCTTGGAGAAAGGAACTTCGTGAACACATCTTAGACATTATACAATATCTTAAATATAACGTATCCGTTTTTAACACAAATTGGCCCAAAGACGGCATTTTGACTGATTCGTAGTTTCAATTAGAAAAATATGTATACAATGATAAAATTTCCTAGAATTTCTTAGAATATATTTTTCCAAGTGAAGTATTTCTTTTTATTGCAAATATTTACCAATAACTTGTTATATGGCTGTAAATAATATAAAAATAAGTATGAAACACATCAATTTTAAATAAATTTCTTTACACATAATTATTCTTTCGCAATGCAGTCATTTTAACTGTTTTGGGGCAATATAGGTACACACTCAGTCTTTCTAGTGTTGCAATGACTAAACATTATCCATTATTTCAATACCATCAAGCGCGTTAGTGAAAGTGGGGCACTTGCAACGTTTTCCCATTTAAAATCATGGAAGCTGATTGGCTCACATGATTCGGAAAATGCCAAGGTAAAAATATTCAAATGCTCAAAAACTGTAAATAGTAAGCCAACTTAGCCATAGTTATTACTCATTCAGCACAACCCAGGAAGTACATGTGAATTAAGCTTATCACGGAGGCGCAGAACTAAGTGTTCTCATGTTCCTTTGTCTTTTCTCGCGTGATACTGGAACTGTTTTACTTGTTTGAATTGATATTTCCATAAATTCATTTGCAACAAATTTAGCTCCATAATAATAAGTTCATCAAAACGGCCTGAAAGTTGCGCAAACATTAGTAAATAAACTTATAATATTTTGTTACAAAAATTAACATAGTAAAAATGTATTACATCTTGGTCATTTACAAATCTTTAGCACACCAAGAAAACTTTAACCACAGTTTTAAACTAGTGTTTAAAAACATTTTACTACATGTTTCCGAAAGATACCATGTAACAAATATTTATTAACAATGTATAATTATGTAAGGTTATTGATGTCCTATAATTATCGCTTAAAACTTAAGGTGTAAGCTGTGTTACATACAACTCTCAATGCTGTAGTCATTAATTTTGCTAAAAGTATGTGTATAAGTTTTAAGTTATTAGATTATACAAAGAATAAATAATTACTGTCACGTTTTGATGTGCTGCAGAAAGTAGTTTTAGAAATTTCAGAATAAAAACTTGAAGCTGCATAAAATAATTTTTAAAAAATTCCGTCACGATATATGTATATATATATATATATATATATATATATATATATATATATATACCTGTGAAAAGAGTAATCTCCAAGAAATCAATGACATAAAATTTTTATTTTCTAACTTTAGAAAGTTTCATAAACTAGTACTTTTGTGAACTTTTGAAAAGAAGAGTTATCGTTTAGATTAGAGCAATTATAACAAACTTACTGATGAATATTAACAATAAATTCAGCTGGACAGTTTTTAATAAGAATAAATTGTTTTTAGTAATGTTTTTCTCAAGTATACTTAAATAATTAGATGAAAATCAATAAAAAATAGTTTATTAAAACAAAGATGAAACATTTTCATATAAAAAGCTAAAAAAGTAAACTAATAATAATAATAATAATAATTTAGGAAATCTAGACAAACGACACATGTTCGATGTCATTACACAATCAAAAAAGAAATTAAAAGTTTCAATTTTGAACTTTTTTTTCAGAAAATAACTTTTAAAAACAATAGGAAATAAACAACTCTATTTGAAAGAAAGAATATTTGTTATGGTACTTTGCTTATAACTTTTGCGTATACCTCACATAAGTTTTAATTAATTCCAATGTGTATGCCAGTGGTTCTCAAACTTTAATTACTGGCGACCCAATTTTCAATCATAATTTTTATCGCGCCTCCCCAAAATAATAATGTATTGAATGCAATAATAATGCATTTGGGAGGAGGGGGTGCTAAAGCTACAATACGATCATAATTA